>JASEVX010000005.1:25616134-25664092 GCA_031761405.1 Serripes groenlandicus
TGGCTTGAAGGAATCTGATAGAGGGTCAGCCAATGTACATTTCTTCAAAATTATTTATAAATCGGCCAAAGACTTTCGGAGAAGAAGATTTTTAAAGTTTCCAATGTAACCATATAAGGCAAAACAGCCCGCCCCCTGCCGGCCAGTTTTTTTTAACCAATCAACATAACTTGAGGGAATCTGATAGAAGGTCACCCAAGGAACATTTATCCAAAATTATTTGAAAATCAGCATTACACATTCGGAGAAGAAAACCTAAAGTTTACACAAAAAGCTCCGTCACCTTTCGGCCTTATGTTTAACCAATCAACATGGCTTGAAGGAATCTGATAGAGGGATACCCAAGGAACAGTTCTACACACTTATTTGAAAATCGGCCAACCAGTTTGGGAGAAGAAGAATTTTAAAGTTGTTTCGTTTGGTTGCCATGGAAACCAGAATTAAATTTGAAATAATTCTGGTGAGGTAATTGAGATGATGCTTTATGTGATGTTTTACCTCAATCGATCCACTGAGGAGAACATGTTGACGGACGCACGACGGACGACGGTCGCCGGACTTAGGGCGATCACAACAACCTTCAGCACTTCGTGCTCAGTTGAGCTAAAAACCGTTCAATATTTTTAAATGAAACTTGGTAGACATGTATCTAGGATCAATACGCAAGTATACGACAAGTCACACAACTCTGGCTTTAACCCTTTCCCTCATATATACGCTTTATGACGCCTTTGCAGCAGACGGCTTTTTGAAAACATAGTGACAAAAGAAGAAATTGCACAAAACGTGCAATTTCTCCTTTTGCCACAATGTTTTCCACTTTTTGTCATAGGTTATGCATTCAATTATGGAGATTTTCTATATTTTGACAAAATACGTTCAAATTTGTCTGCTGCAGAATTGCCGTATGAGGGAAAGGGTTAATAATTATTCATAAATGTCCCTTTTTCAGTTTAGAAAATTGCAGATGAGCGTTGGAGCTCTTATTCCTTGTCGGCCAGAAAACAGACCAGTCAATCAAAGATTCACCGATCTTAATGGGAGAGGACTTCTATGGCCAGGGGTAGTCTAATTGAGTTATGACTTCATGCCACATGTAGCTGCCATAAAAGCAGATAGTATGTTTGTTTAATCAATATCCGTAAAAAAGCAATTTACTAACAAAAATTATCTACAAGTTTTTGGGGGAAATGTATTTATTGTTTGAAATTTATAATTAATATTCGTGAATTTTGATCACAGTATTACGCGTGGAATAATTGTTTAGTATTTCCCTTGTCTCGTCCGTCTCACTGCACGGGAAACACATATTTTTATTCGACACAATTAACTCACACACTTTTTTTAATTCACTGCTAACTGATCATTACTGTGAAAACACATTTCTTGTTGGTTCTTACCCACAGTCCTTATTCGCTGAAGTGAGGCAAAAGCATGGCGTAGTTTTATAATCCGAGCTTTGATGTCCTCCCCGGTCCTCCCTGCATTACTGACTATACATTCTAAATATGTGTAGGAGTCAGCATCATCTCTCATTTGCCTTAATTAACACAGAGGCATTTAGTCTTTTTGCTGTTGACTTCTAGCCCTGTCAATTTGGCAACATCCTGAAGATGTGTATTTTGCTGTATGTGGCAAGTGTATTGGACAAGAGGCCTAGTTCATATGCGTAGTCGACCTGTTTTATAAGGGTTCATTGTATCCGTCTTGGTCAATCTATAATCCATTTCATTACCTAGTCGATTACCACAGAGAAGAATATGGGAGACAGAAGCGAGCTCATGTACAACTTGGCATAAATTGTTGTTAATAAACATTGTCTATCGAAATGGGGATATGCGGCCACCCTCTTCTCACTTTATAAATGATGTTTGGTTGTTTGTTTGGTGTTTTATGTCGCTTTCAGCTCGGTGTTTCCTGGGTATGTTACAAGTTCTATTTCAGCTCGGTAAGTAACTAATCGGACATCAACAATTCAGTCGAAATGCTTATCCCATAGACCTGATCGCTTAGGAGAGCAGCCAGTACTTTCATTTTTAAACTAGTTCGTATGACTCGACCGGGATCGAACTTGCGACTTTCTGCGACCGAGGAGGACGTTCTATCACTACATAATTGAGGCGGTAAATGGTGTCCTTGGGTGGCAATTTTCTTTGTCAGATGTTACACCAATGACCAGTCTAGGTGTAAGCGATCTACCAGCAATAGCTCTAATTAGACTGTGCGTGTGTGAAATCTCCCCTAAGCCTTATGGAGCTCTCACACTCTGCCGTGTAGGCCTACCGTCCACCTGCCGGGCTATTAAAAAAAAACAGAGTCCAGAACGTTGGGTTTTGAGCGAACTTGTCCCCGGCCGCAAAAAAAAATTCATAAAATTAATATTTTCACCGTTTCGTTGCCATCTTCTGACCGTTCTCACCGGGCGCATACCGGGTGTTGAACGTGCTTCTACCGTCTTCACCGCCCAGATTGACTTTTGTTGAAAATTTTGGCCGTTTCCATACCGGGCCCATACCGGGTCTCGAACGTGTGCACCGGGTTTGTAGCAGCCACCTACCAGTCACTTAGCGTCCCCTCACCGCTGTGAGCGAGTCCCCGGACTGCTGACGTCATGACACGACTGCCATAAATACCCCGATTTGAACGGCAACGGTCAGTCCGCTCTCCATTTTTTTTGCCCGTTCATCACCGTTCTGTAACGGTTTATGAGCGTGTTGTGAACGTGTTCATACAGTGTGACCGTTTTCATAACGTATTCATACCGTCCTCATACCGTTCAACACCGTCCTCTTGCCGCTTACTTGTGGCCGGTGCCAGCCGGCCAAAGTTTTGAACATGCCCAAAACTTTCGCCGGGTCCCACCGGGTGTAAATAAGCGCCAACGCCCTATTAACGTGTTGCCCGCTTTGATAACGAACCACTGTGTGCCCTCGCCGTTCTCCACCGTCCGCAGACATTTTCGCGCACGGTGGCACACGGTAGGCCTACACGGCAGAGTGTGAGAGTCACTTTAAGTAATGACCGATATAACATACCCATCGATGGCTTGACAGGGCTTATATATATATATATATATATATATATATATATATATATATATATATATTAGGTTGGGAACGAATAATCGAATATTCTAAAGTTGGCCGAATATTCTAACGCATAACCAGCGAACATGCAACGAATATTTGCGTGCTGAACGAGTCTCTAGAGCGCTCGGCGTTCTTCTAGCGTGTTCCTAGCGTGTACATGGCAACTTTTGTTTTAATGAAATAAACTTTAGATAATCAAACAAAAATGATAAATGTCCTACAGAAGTCTCGAATTGGAGCTAATCGCGATAAACGGTTAAGTGATAAAGAGTGTGTTTGTGTCATCGGTAATGTTTTCATGACGTTTGTCAAACCTTTAATAGCACCATCCTTTTCTCCGTCGCGTTAGTATGTTGCTTTAAGCGCCAGTCACGTTTAAACGACGCACCGCCCATAGCAATTTGGCCAGTGCGTTGTCGTTCGCTACGTGTGCTTCATCATTCGTTACTCATTCGTCGAGCGCGCTGGACCAACGCTATGCATTCGTCTTTATTCGCTGTGTGCGTCGGGATTTTAGTACAAACATGAGAATGTACACGCCAGAAGGACGCCAGACAATTTCTGGGCGCGCTCGACCAACGCCATACACGCACACTATGTTCGTAAGTTGAGGTCTAGCGCACACATAGCGCACACCTAGTGCACACCTAGCGCACACCGAGCGTGCTTCTAACGCATAACCAGCGAACATACAACGAATATGGGCGTGCTGAACGAGTCTCTAGCGCACCCGGCGTTCTTCTAGCGTGTTCCTAGCATGTTACTGGCACTTCACCATGTCCATGTTATCAGGAAAAGAAGAAAACAAAGAGATCAACAGAGGTTCTAGGTCTGACCGTGGATCTGTAGGCAACGACAGTCTGGCCTGTATGATGGCTACTTGTGAAACTCCGTAATGAAGACCAGGCATCCTTCAATAACATCATACGGACACCCCCGAGATGTTCGACGAGCTGCTAAACAGAATCGGTCCGAAGATCACCAAGCATAATACAACATACAGAGATGCCCTGGACTCTGGCCTGAAGCTTGCCCCATTCTGCGGCATCTTGCCTCTGATACCAAGTATCACTCAATGTCCTATGGATGAAGGGTGCCTCACAAAAAAAAGTGTGCCATGCCATCATCGATGAGCACAAGGATGAGGTGATAAAGTGTCCCAACATTCTCGATGAATGGCGTGTGCCATATCGGACAAATTCAGGGAGAGATGGAACTTCACCCATACCTTTGGTGCACTTGGCGGCAAGCACGTCAGCTGTAAGTGTCCTCCAAACAGTGGTTCCCTTTACTGCAACTATAAAGCGTTCTTCTCTATTGTCCTCATGGCGCTCGTTGATGCTGATTACCAATTCATCCGGGCAGACATCGGATGTATGTGCTCAGCATAAAACGCTCAGATCTCTAACTGAAGGAATGCGTTAAAGATGGTAGATAGCTGCCGTTCACTATGCAATACATGCGTAGTGAATATACAATACCATATGCAATACATGCGTAGTGAATATACAATACCATATGCAATACATGCGTAGTGAATATACAATACCATATGCAATACATGCGTAGTGAATATACAATACCATATGCAATACATGCGCGGCGTATTCGTTCCGCTCGCTAGCAACACGCTGTGCATTTGTTGGATTGTTTAACACCTACGTTCTGTATACGCTTTGTATGCGCAATGTGCATGCGCAGCGCGCTAGAAACACGCTGTTCATTCGCTGTCAACACACTAGCTTCTAAATCCTGGCAAAGGTTGGGCACACAACGACGCGCTGATAGTATTTTCCATTGTTTCATTCATTTTAAATGCGCGGGCCGAGCATCGTTACATGTGTCCGAGCCTTTATTAAAGAAACCAATATACAAACTGATAACTTACATTACGAATTGTTAATTTTCAACTGTTGTCGTTAGAACAAATTCCGCATTTGTGTTGCTACTTAGTTTTGAAAGTTGTCTGCAGCAAATGTCTTTTATAAATGTGTCAAATTAATAATTTGAAGCATACGCGTAAAATAAATTGTAAATCAATCAAATTGTAAAATAAAAACAACATAAGAACAAGAAGGAAACGCAACTAATTATTTGATAATCCAACACAGATAAATTATACACGAGTCACTGAAATATATACCACGACAACTTTGATCTTTCGACCTGATTCAAACTCATGGTTAATATTTGCCATGTACATATATATTATAAATGAGCTATTCCACGAGAAAACCAACATTATGGACTCTGCGTAATGTATCGACCGAGATCGGCATGCGTAGTCGGCGCAGGCTTATCTGAGCCGACACATTCTTTCCCAGGGGGATAGAGGTATATAGGTAATGATTCCTGAAACAGAAAATCCACAAAGGCGAAAAGTGTCTGTCCGCGTTATCTTCGCGGCATGATTAAGTTAATCTGGGTCGACATTTTACAAGGTTGGTTTTCTCGTGGAACGGCTCATATATATTATATATGTACATGGCAAATACTAACCATGAGTATGAATCGCTTCGTACTTAGTGAGATACTGAAGATCGTGCTGATAACCCTTTCACTCGTACAGAAGCTTTCTGACGCCCCTGCAGCGGAGAACTATTGAAAACACCGTAGCTAAAGGAGACATTGATCATGATGAACAGTGTCTTCTTTTGCGAAAATGTTTTTAACTTTTATCAATAATTTTACTTTCAATTATGGAGATTTTCAATATTGTTTCTCGGATGTTTTCAAAGTCGTCTGTTGCCGATTTGCTTTATGTTTGCAATGGTTTAAATGTATTTATCACGTCAATTGCAATGGGTTTGTTAAACACTATATATAAATATTTCCCCGTGTCACTAAAGTCTTTGCTAGAAGTTACTCATTTTACCACAATGTTTCCATTTTATTCAATAAGTGGTCGTTCCATAAGCGAATTTCCATACTTATTACTTAATGTTTTCAAAGTCGTCTGCTGCAGGTTTGATTGATCTGAGAACGGGTTAATTTCCGTTTATTTCATTCTTTAAAAATGGTAGTAATGGCTGCACTCCTAGGCGCTCAACGTTGCAGGGTTAGCATTACGACTGACTGTACTTTTCTCCGTTTGTTCTGTTCATCAATTCTTTATTTGCTATAAACATACCGTTTGTTGTTTTATGCAATAAAATATATTCAATTTAATTTAATTGACTGGCCGATGTTAGAATAAAGGGACCAGTAGTACTTGTAACTTACCAAGGAAACGCCGTGATATAACTGCACTATTGTTGAGTGTCGCGTTAAACACCAAACAATCAATCAATCGATCATTCATCAATTGATGAGTTAATGAGAACTAGCAGTGGATCTTATCCTTATAAGATGATTATTACAAATAGGGAGCGTTATCATTGTAGTGTTTCAGTGTATCCTTCACTCTTTCAAGTGTAGTTCTTAGTTCGAGCCTCGATACTTAGTAGCTCATTCGGAAGCGACGCGGGCTGTCGATACAAGGGTTGTGAGTTTGAACTTCAGCTCAGCGAACATTCTCTCCGATGTTTGACAAAAGTCTATGCGGCATGCGGCTTTCTTCTTCCACCAATTGGCTTACATTGTATGTTGAAAAGTAACTAGTTGCTTTGAAGGATAGTTGTAGGGAGTGCTGGTGTGAGAAAGCCGGACAACACATGGTTATGTTAACTGTCCACAGTGATATGACTGAAATGTGTTGAAAACAGCGTTTAAACCCCAATGAATCAATCAAACTTTTTGTTTAAATTAAACAGTTTATCATAATTCAACAATTATATAATCATATAACAATTAATTTTACATAAAACATGCATTAAAAAGATATATGAGTCCGTGCATGGCTAAATGTACAAGTTAGGTATTGCCAACAGTTAAGATTCAGACCAGCCTATGTAACAGCACTGTCTGATCAACATCCACACTGTTCACATGTTACTTACACAAGCTTGTTCTAATATTCTGTGTATGTACGTTTATTCTGTCAATTTACGTATATTCTGATAAGATCAGGATGACAAGATGATCTGAACCTTCATTCTCCAGCTATGTCAACTTTTACCTTTTGTCATGCACTAGCTCAAATTACCTTTACTCTGTCGAGATCTACATTTCGTGCGTAATATTTTTGACGTACGTTATGCCGTCCATGCGGACTGATATCAGGAAGTAATCAATCCAGAGCATGACTGCCATTTTTCTGATCATGTATAATGACTATTTTATATTACTGCGTTAAGTCTGATAAGAAATACACGGTTTGTTTGCCATTACTCTGGCCACAAATTGGTAATGGCTCTCGGGCTGCCTGCCGGTATTCAGATTGTCAATTTGTAAAAATACACGTTGTAACTTCAATTACTCATATCTGTTCCAGCTATACACCAAACGACATTACCTTCAGTTTGCTGTGCAGACGAGTCTAACTCGTACCACACGCATTGATTGACTCAATTACTAATATACCAATCTTTTAACTAGCCGTAAAGCATTGACATGGTAAAACCACTAGTTTAGCCAGCATCGTCCCCTCTCTTCACCGACCGATTGTGCGTTTGAACCACCTCTCTTCAGCGACAAAGTGTACATTTGAAGACGTACATAAGTTTCAATCGATATAGCAATCATACTTTAGATGTAAAACTGATATGTTTTCCCAAAACCTAATCAACCACAAAAATGGTGGTGTCTTGATATTTTAAAATTACAGTGAAGTTCGAATTCTATTTTTAAAGACGCAACAGTCCAATATTTGTAAGGGGGATTCCATATGACTTGACAACAGTGAATCTCTACATGTATAGCCGTCACTCGCGTTCCGAGTATTTCTGGACATGACCTTTCAGCTGCTCATACATCACAAACATCATCACGTTCCATAACCCTAACCGCATAAAGCTTGGAACAAACCTGTCGAATGAAAAATGAAAGAGCATTGTGTATGATGTGTCAGTGCACGTGTATATAAGCCGTTCCCCGAGCCACACCTACAGTATATACTCTACGTAAAGTATCGACCCGGATCAGCCTAAGCATTCCGAACAAGCTAACTTTTGGCCTCCTGTGGATTTTCTGTTTCATGAATCATTACTATATACCTCTATCTCCCCTGAGACGGAATGTGTCGGCCCGGATTAGCCTGCGCGGACTGCGCAGGCTGATCCGGATCGATACATTACGCAGAGGCAATAATGTTGGTTTTTCTCGTGGGACGGCTCATATGTTTTATATGTTCATGTATCATAGAAAGGAAACGCGTACCTCTTGACTTTAAACACCAGGGCCCGATTCCACCAACAATTACATGACTTTAAATCTTAAATAAGTATTTTGACATAACCAAGGTTAAAAGGTTTTTTTTATTAAACAAAAAGCGTCTTAATTATATTAACGTTAGGTGGTGTGTGATAATATCAAAATTATTTGGCAACGAAAGGATTGTTGTGACTTTTTAAGTTTTTTTCTTTTTTGTGAAACAAAATAGGTGGAATGTGTTTATACAAATACAGTACTTAATTAAAGCTAAATGCTTAATTCAATTATGACTTGGCGTTTAATATTACTGGTGGGTTAGGCGCCAATACAATAAGACATTTGTACTACAGTCCGGAAGCATAGCGATATAATATAAAGGCTTAAATAAAGAGAAAAAGAGAAAACATGCAAGCCGATTTGTTGAGAGAATGGAATTTAATATAACAGCTATGAGAAAAGGTACAAGCTGATTTTTATGAACAGTCTGACCAAGATATAAGCTTCTTTTAACTCGTGTAGATTCTGATATGATGTGCAGACTGGTCTGGAATATACACTGTACGAACATACGAACTTGTACCTTTTCCCATGGACGTGATCATATAATTATCTACTTTCTTACCCACTGTAACATGCTAAAGGACCATTCTGTTTAATCATTTGAATGGCACAATCAATTGCCCCCGTGTACTGCCCTTTGGGTGAGTTCATGTATCTTGTTTTTATGACGTCCACCGGTGAAGCGATTACAGTGGCACAAAGACCGGAAGCGAATCCACAAAACACGTGACACATTACGTTATCGTCAAACAGTTTTCGGCGTAAAACGCTTTCTTTTATGACGTCATACGTTACAACTTCAGACACGTTAACCAGGCTGTTTCGGGCCACATTCGGGTAATATCCTGTAAAACAATTAAATTGATACTCAGTGATGTTGCTGTGATAAATAGTTACAGAAATTAACAATAAAAAGTGTAATGAAGTATAGCTGACACTTCTTTTAAACTCATGAGCAATCAGGTTTTCAATGAAACTTCCTTTTATTGTCCACAACCTGGCAATAGGTTTTCAATGAAACTTCCTTTTATTGTCCACAACCTGGCAATACCGATATGATGATAAGAGCTACGCGATTCTTAAAAATACGGGTCTTTTTTGTTTCTTCGACGGGGATCGCTTACTCACAGGCGCCTTTTAGTCCGTCTTCGCTCACTTGTGTGCACAATTGGACAGGTAGTACTAAAAACGCCGTGTTATAACTGAGCACGTGCTGAAAGAGGCGTAGTACACCACACAATCAATCAACTTCACGGATGTATTCAGATTTACCTCACACACAGAGGTCCTAGGTGTTTGTTTTTAAAAGCTGCCATCGTGTGAATGAATAGTCCATTGAAATATATCGAGGGCTTGGCGTGAACTAAAAACCTATTTTGAAAACCCTGGTTTAGGGGCAATTTTGACCCCTTTGTAAACAATGCAAATTTAGGTGCCATTGCTCAGAACGAGCAATGGCACCTAAATTTCCATTGTTTACCAAGATAAATGATTTAACGCTTTTAAAGACGTTATGGCGAGGTGATTAACCTTGGTAAAAAAATACAAATTTTAGTTACAACCGTTTCACGCCAAGCCCTCGATATTCTTGTGACAAAAAGAAGCTTAATCAGACAAAGAGACGTTGTGCAGCACAACAACGCTGAAGTCCACATGTCTATTTCCTTGCTTGGAGGCTCAATTACCTTTCCAAAGACCTTTCATTCCCTCATGTCTTGCAATCATTGTGTAGGCGTGTATAACACCGGTGTAACGCATTTTGCCCGTCATTCCTTGTGCCTGCATTCTTACTTTAACAACATCTGTGGGCTGGGCTACAGTTACGCACATTGCACCTGTTGTAAATCCGGCTAATATACGAATCAGATTTTTTGAATTGGATTCTTGCTCTGAAATTGAGAGAGGGCAATAGAACAATGCTTCATTAGTATGACCTTTATGGCAGGGAGACATTATAGGGATCTGTCCATCTTCAAATTGCATTTAAGTCAAACTAAAGTACCTGATTACACTGCATAAAAGGTCGTTTCTAATTGACACTATACATCTAAATATTAATGAGC
The DNA here is from genome assembly GCA_031761405.1 of Serripes groenlandicus. NCBI lineage: Eukaryota > Metazoa > Mollusca > Bivalvia > Cardiida > Cardiidae > Serripes > Serripes groenlandicus. Next base: position 25,626,597 of record JASEVX010000005.1, read on the forward strand.
AACTATCATATATATTTGTTGTATCGAATTGAACAGTTCAACCAACGCTCGACCATCTCCGCTACTCTATTTCTGTTTTTCATATAGCTCCTGTTTATACCTAACGATTGTTGTAGGCGACAATGTCATTGGCTGATATAAGTCGGCATATAATAAACAATCATCAGGTCTATATGAACTGCAGCGAAGTTTAGTTTTAATGAGATTAGCCTAATGCGTGTATGTCCGTCGAACACAGGTGTCCCTTTGTTGACATAGTTGCAGCAGAAAACATTTGAAAACAGCGAGAACAACCACTTAAAAAAGAGATTGGGAAAAAAATAGAGATAAGGGGATAGATATTTTCTTTTTAGATATCATCAATTGAACATGTAACATAAGTTGATTGATTTTCTAACAAAATACATAGTGGATATTTGTTTGTTTTGAGTGGATATGGAATATATCTCATCGAGAAGTTATAACATGTTAAAATTGTATCTCTTCGAGTTGAAATATATTCCATAACCAATCAAAACAAACACATTTTCTTTTTATTTTATGATAATTGCTTGTATCTGATCTAATAATATACCCATACGTATTTCTTTATAAATATAATGTGTGTAATATAACATGACCGATTACTAGGAAAATGTCGTCACGTCAGCGGTTTGACGTCACAACCTAGTCCCTTTGGCGCCATACCTATATCACTCACAGTGTGTGTGATATGGATTATATCTCACTGATAGAACTCAATATCTCATCGTTTAGCATTAATTAAATGTACATATCGGTCTTTTGTAAGTTGTTTTCTGATGTCAAAGATAAGTTTAGAGGAACTCCACACATAATCAACCTGAAACCAAGCGAATGTCTTTTTAGAATAACATGTTGGGAGCAAACTTTGTAATGTCCAACCTAGCTAGAAACAGAAATATCGCCAATGGACTAAATCATTAATACCGTTTTAACTTAGTTTGTCCTAGATTGAGTCTGACTTATCGTGGTGTAATTTCAATGATCATATCATACCTATGCCAAACAATCCATTGTAGTATTCTTTCACCTCGTCGTAGAAACCAATCCTAATGGAAGCGAAGCAAAGCTGTCTTTGAAGGCCCGGAACGATACCGGAATATAACGCTAATGGTCCTTCTTTGACAGTAATGCTCCGCATTGTACTAAACACGCCCGAGGGTGCTCGCGTTATGTTCATTACGCTTGATAAATGCCGCATACCAGACAATTGGTGACTTTCACTATTTCGAATCTGAATTAGAAATTACTTTGTTTATGAAAACAATAAAAAAAAACACATGTTAGGAAAAATTAAAAGGCATGTTTACTGTCAATGCTGTTTATTTAACGTATGTCAACAATAGCTCTGACGTCTTTAACAATGCGTTTTATGTATGGATCGATGGCGTCTCTCTTGATCAAATCATCATTGGAACTGTGGCAGTCGTCATTCTTAGAACAGACAGATGAAACATGTTTAAGTCAAATATACAGCGTCATCCTTGATATGACCGTCTCACCATTATTTCCAGCTGAACATGGCATTATTCACAAGTGTTCAATTATTCACATTGTCACCTGATCATACCGTTTTCGTATCTGAATTAATATACTATTTAAGTTGGAAGGATTTTCTTGTTTTTATATTTTTCTTCGAAGCTGTGATGTGTTAATTATCCAATAAAAAGGGCACAAACATACCATGATTATATACATTCAAGCTGATTTTCAATCCATGGTTTGTGAGATCAAATCCTAGCTCAGCCAACATTCTTTCCGATGTTTGACAAAAGTCACTGTGACATGCGTCATACGTCTTTTACCAATTGGCTGTTTAACAGTCTATGTGGAATAGCAGCCAGTTGCTTGAAAAGTGTGTTGCATAGTGTACTCCTGGTATGGCAAAACAAGGAAACCCATGAGTAGGAGAACTTGTCACCAAATTTGGTGAAAACGGCGTTAAATGCTAAACAAAAACAAAAAAACAAAAACAACTGGAAAAAAAGTGTGTACCTCATGATTGTCTCAGATTAACCTGAGAGAATGGCATTGCACTGGTTGCTGTCATATAACGATTATACTGTTGAAAATAGCGTAAAACTCCCATCGAATAATCAATCAATCGAATTATCCTTACCTGCATTCTAACCTTTGTTGTATCCAATGGAAACGTGATGAGGTCTGCCATACAGGCTGCTATACCCGCACTTGTAAATTTGACCCAGAGACTGAACTCCTTCGGGACGTATACATCCGTGCTTATAGGCGGGGTATAGATTGCTGTTGTAGTTGTTGACATGTCTGGCATACACTAACCTAAATATATACGTTTACATTTAAATCTTATCATCATCTTCACGTTCACTCTCATTTGCTATAGTCATTGTATATATTATCTGAACAATCAATTAATATTCATAATTAATCTTATTTGTGCTTCTCATAAAGTATTAACGATTTGTTGAGATTACATGCTTGTTTGTGATTTACTATAGGCAACTTTGCCTGAATGTAATAAAATATATCGTATTGTATTGTATATAATCATTGCTACGACGGGCATTCAATAAATTATGCCAAAGGTCTTCGTATATTTAAACATTTCACTTCATCGGATATTTCGAGGGCTTGGCGTGAAACGGTTGTAACTAAAAACCTATTTTGAAAACTCTGATTAAGGGGCAATTTTGACCCCTTTGTAAACAATGCTAATTTAGGTGCCATTGCTCAGAACGAGCAATGGCACCTAAATTTCCATTGTTTACCAAGACAAATGATTTAACACTTATAAAGATTTTATGGCGAGGTGATTAACTTTGGTAAAAAAAATATTAATTTTAGTTACGACCGTTTCACACCAAGCCCTCGATTTGTTCATGTGAACCCTTCAATGTATTCTATTACACCGATACATACATATTTTAATGTATGCTAGCCACGACCAAAATGCTGCAAAGTGGGCCCACATTGGTATACTATACTCTTTCCCTCATATATACGTTTTCTTGCGTCTCTGCAGCAGACGGCGTTTTGAAAACATGGCAATTTCTCCTTTTGTCACCTTGTTTCAACTCTACGCAATTATTGTACTTTCATTTAGAGGGAGTATCCAATTGTGTTCGGGTATGTGTTTAAAGTCGTCTGCTACATATTTGTTGTATGTGGGAAAGGGTTAAGAGCTTACACGAAAGAATATTTTAACATGGGAAAATGGGGCTTATGTCAAGGGAATAAGGTAGATGTTCAACTTTAATAAGAGTCGTCTCGCGAGAAAACCAACATTGTGGACTCTGCATAAAGTGTCGACCCTGATCAGCCTAAGCATGCCGCGCAGGCTAACCCGGAACGACACTTTTCGCCTCCCGTGGATTTTCTGTTTCAGGAAGCATTACTCTATACCTCTATCTGTGTCGCCCGGGTCAGTCTGCACGGACAGCGCAGGCTGATCTGGTCGATACATCACGCAGATGCCATAATGTTGGTTTTCTCGTGGACCGACTAATTTATTTATGTTGTTTTGAACATTTTCTTGCTCTAAGAAAGATAGTAAAATTTAACCTTGATGTGTACTGAAGCATTTTCACGGATAACGTGAATGCCTTTCAAACCTTTACTTGTGAGATTTTAAAGAAAGCGATGACAGTTGAAAAATCGTGTCTGGGATGGATCTACCTTCTTCAAATTAATGTGTACAACAGGGTCCCTACTGTTGAAGGCAATTGCATATAAAACCTTCTTGGCGCTTCTTGTTCACTTGGCAATGAATTTTACGTAGCCATTGTGTGTTATATATGCGTCGCTGCGGCTGAAAAAAAATTAACTCAAGTTTCATCCAAAGTGAGCAAGTCTTTTACGAGGATTAACTGTTTTTTATATTTGTTCAAACATTTTCGGAACAATCGAAACCATTGGCAATTGGGTGTCGTTTCGACAATTGGGGGAACGACCCATCTAGCATAACGCTTCTTTAATGTCAAACAGTCAGACAGACTACTTTGATGGTCAGTCGCTTCTGATATGCATGTACTAATAGCTATCTAGGATATAGTATGTAGGCAAATTTGATCTACCATAGCTCTTACAATAGTAGCAATGTTTCCATCTGAAGCTGAAACAACGGGTCTACCGGGACGATTACAGTCTTGCAGGCTAAATCGATCCCCTTTAAAAAAAAAAAACAAGCGATCAAATGTATTTACTGCCATTTATATGACGAAATTCAGAAGAAAAAATACTCCTTTGGAGATATCGTCACTATATATGAGTGTTCTATAATTCAACATTAAATATCTTGGTAAATTTTAACCAGATTAAATCAAAAGTTTACACTTAATTAACATCGGCAAGCAACAACATGAAATTATCGTATGTTTGAAGTAATATGATTTTATTCAGTTAATGTCCCTCGTATATTTAACTCTAATAATTATATCAATTTATTGTTAGGTGTTTAACACCGCTTTAAACAATTTTAGAGTTATATCACGGCGTTTCCTGGGTAAGTTTATCCTGACACTATTTGTTCTAGCCTTTCAGACCGGTTTTAAAAGGTAGTGGCCAGGTGACATCAGAAAAGGGCTGAAAAGAAGAAATTACCCAACGACCCCCGTCTAGTCAAATACTTTTAAAAATCAACTGTAATTGCCAAATTATGCTGTTTCATTTTTAAGTGTTTTTTCGTAAATAGGTAGCACCTATAGATATATTAACAAACAATTGTGTCCAAAGTCTGTATCAGATATCTGTATAAATGCACTCCGATCTCAGCAGCTTCGAGCGACTTTGGATCGCCTTACATCTGAGTACGGTGACAACTTAGTCTAGATAGCCATTAAAGTACGTAATATGTTATATGTTTATATCCAATATAATCTTAAGTTCTAGAAGGGAAGCCCCATTGAGTTCACATGCTTTTAAACAATGTCGACAGAGGACTAGAAAAGAGGGAGTGAACATGTCTATTCCCAACAATATTTCTCTTATTACTCAACCAAATCCTATGTTGTGGATACTCAAAGGAATCGTCTCACTGAGACGATTCTTTTGAGTACCCACAACATAGGTTTTAAAGGTCAAATACGGATTTTAGAACATGAAAAATGCTCCTTATCTGGAGCTCTGTGTCAAACCTGAAATGCTATTTAACCTGACATTGCTCATTTGAGTTAGTTCGTGATAAAAGGCACACGTTGTCATTTTCTGAACAGTGAAGATTCATGTCATCTTGTCCGCCTGCTTATCAGAATCTACACAAGTTGACAAAATCTTCTAACAACCGTGCGTAAGTAATATGTGATTAGTGTAGATATTGATCAGACTGTGCGGATTCATATGATGATCTACAACGTTCATACAAGCCATACCTTTTCTCATGCACTAGCTCATTTATAGAATCAGTATATAATTGGTTGCGCCAAGATCATATGACACTGTCTATGCAATGTAAACCATGTTATTAGCGAACAGTATGCATCCAGATCAGTTAGCACGTCGCCACAGCCTGATCCACATCTGCTTTATTCGCAGATTGCGTAAAAATGCTTTTAATGGGATTCTGTGTATAGTTTACCCAACTGAAGAGCTGGATTTGAACATAAATTGTTTTCGTTTTTGTGTACTATTCACATCATCAGGCTCGGAGGATTTGATTATCCCATTAAAACGTGTAGGCGAAGTTTACAACAATAAAGTTTATGTTCTTGCTATTGTGTTCGTTGCATGTACATTATCACTTCATCGTCAGGCTCGGAGGATTTGATTATCACATAAACGTGTAGGCGAAGTTTACAACAATAAAGTTTATTTTCTTGTTATTGTGTTCGTTTCATGTACATTACCCCTTCATCGTATACACAACCTTTACATTTACTATTTGTATAGTGTCTGAAGACTATCTAGGTTAATCGGAACATAAATAACTAAACCTTCTTTTGAGCATAGAAACCATTGCCGGGAAAATGAGATAGTGTACACGTTATTGGTATGGGAATTAAATTATCATACCAATAACGTCCTCGAAGGTAGTGGCTGAAGAGGTGCTTATATTAGAGTTCAGCTGAACCGACAAAAGTCTAACCCTTTCCAACATGCAACAACTCTGCAGAAGACGACTTTGAAAACATACCCGATTTATCCTTTGGGAAACTCCCATTAAATGAAAGTAAAATCATTAAAAAGAGTTGAAAGTATGGTGACAAAAGGAGAAATTGCTCGTTTTGTCGGATAAAGGATCAAAACGTGTTTACAACTTGGGAAAGATATGTATATTACGTAAAGATTAATAGTCTATATGTGTATGTTACGTACAGTTTGATCGTCTTTACGTGTATGTTACGTAAACTTTTATCGTTTATATGTGTATGTAACGTAAAATTTGATCGTCTATATGTGTATGTTACGAAAAATGTAATCGTCTATATGTGTATATAACGCAACGTTTGATCATCTATACGTGTATGTAACGTAAAGATTGATCATTGATATGTGCATGTTACGTACAGTGTGATCGTCTATATGTTTATGTTCCGTAAAGTTTGATCGTCTTAAAGTGTATGTAACGTAAAGTTTGATCGTCTTTATGTGTATGTTACGTAAAATGTGATCATCAATATGTGTATGTAACGTAAAGTTCGATCGTCTAAACGTGTATGTAACGTAAAGTTTGATAGTCTGTACGTGTATGTAACGTAAGGTTTGATCGTTTTTACGTGTATTTTGCGTAAAATTTGATCGTCTCAATGTGTACTTTACGTAAAGTTTGATCGTCTTTACTTGTATGTTACGTAAACTTTGATCGTCAATATGTGTATGTTACGTAAAATTGAATTGTCTATATGTGTATGTAACGTACAGTTTGATCGTCTGTTCATGTATGTTACGTAAACTTTGATCATCTATATGTGTTTGTAACGTAAAGTTTGATCGTCTAAACATGTATGTAACGTAAAACTTTATCGTCTTAACGTGATGTTATGTAAAATTTAAACCGTCTTTTTGTGTATGTTACGTAAAGTTTGATCGTTTTTATGTGCATGTTACGTACAGTTTGATGGTTATTATGTGTATGTTACGTACAGTTTGATCGTTTTTATGTGTATGTTGCGTACAGTTTGATCGTTATTATGTGTATGTTACGTACCGTTTGATCGTTTTTATGTGTATGTTACGTAAAGTTTGATCGTTATTATGTGTATGTTACGTACAGTTTGATCGTTTTTAATTGTATGTTACGTAAAGTTTGATCGTTTTTATGTGTATGTTACGTAAAGTTTGATCGTCTGTACGTGAATGTCACGTAAAGTTTGATCATCTATAAATGTATGTAACGTAAAGTTTGATCATCTATACGTGTAAGCAACGTAAAATTTGATCATCTATACGTGTAAATATATAGCTTCTCTTAAGAGCAACACTTCAGTAGAAAGGCTGTATTTCTTTGCCTCTAGACAATATGTTGTTCTAAAAAGGTTCCACTGTATACACCAATAAAACACGTTATTGATTCACAGAGAGAAAACGTGACAATACTTCTGACGATGATTCAAAACAGGGTGGGGAATTATCATTATATTCGCGTTGGCAATCATAAAGACCTCCCGTGATCTTTTACGTATTTTTAGAATTCATTCAGCATACACCGATCACTAAAAAACAGAAACAAATGTAGGCGGTAGGGAAGGTTCTCGCGATAGTGCCTTGTCCACACGAGAAAACCAACATTATGGATTCTGCGTAAAGTATCGATCCGGATCGGCATAAGCATGCCGCACAAGCTAACCCGGATTACATTATTTTACATTATACCTCCATCCCCCTGAGATGGAATGTGTCGGCCTTGATCAGCCTGCACGGATTGTACAGGCTGATCTGAGTGGATACATTACGCAGACTTCATAATGTTGGTTTTCTTGTGGAACGGCTCATTTATTTATATTATTTTGAAAGGGTTCAACTGTAAACACCAATAAAACATGTTGATTCGACGAGAAAACACGTGAAAATACTTCTGACGATCATTCAAAACAAGGTTGGGCCTAATCATTGTTGGGTAAACTTTATAGCGACATAATGGCCCGATCACATTGGGCCGAATGCCATTCCGTTTGTTTTCCGAATAGGAATTTGTGTGTTCGGGGAGCGCACGGATCATATTCGGGAAGCATTCGGTGTGATCTAGGAGCATACTGGCTGTTTGGCTCCGTACGGATGCATACGGAACGGCATTCGGTAGCTTCAAACATTTGTTGAGTATGTTCAATACGGAAAACGTTCGGGAAGCATGTGTCAAGTCTTGGTGCATTCGGAATGTAAATTTGGAGGTGCTCGGTTCCGTATGCTTTCCAAACACCCCGAATGGACCTAGAACATGACGAATGCTTTCCGAACGTTTCAGTATCCTTTCCGGATTTTTTATAATTTATGCCGCCGAACGTATAACGAATAGCCAGAACCCTTCCAGTATTCTTTCAAAACATTTTCCGAACTGCTCGTACACTTCCAGAATGCACAGTATGTTCCGTATGCTTTCCGAACACCACTTATGGACAAATAACATGACGAACGTTTTCCGAACGCTTTCAGAATGCCGGTGAAGTCTTTCCGAATGCGTGCGGAAAGCAAGCGGAAAGAGTTCGGTACATTCTAGGTCGATTCGCCGTGTTCTGAAAGCATTCGAAAAGCATTCGGAAAGGCAACCTCTCGAATTCAACATGCGGGAAGTATTCGGTCTATTCTGAAAGCATTCTGAAACCATACTGAAAACATTCAGAAAGCAAACGTAAAGCATTCGGTGATACATTAGGGAAAACACATTCGGAGGGACAATCGGCCAGTTTAAAACATCACACCACTTTCGTACACGGGAAAACTTCGGTCCGGTGTGATCACCCCATTAGACTAGACTGTTTTAAGGCATGTTGGTTTAGTAAAGCAACTGGACTACAAACTTTCTAGAGCATTATCACTGACAGCAATGTAAGCAGTATATTGGCTGTAGCAAACGTTTTAATAAGGGCATTCGACAATAAGGAACAATGCATTAATTTAAATGGTATTGAATAGCCTACATATTTAAAGTCGTTTCATAATAACAGTATCCCGGAAAACGATAGCATGATATTCACCACTACTATGTACATGTACATGTAGATGTAAATACAAGAGAAAGTTGATGCAAGGCATCAATGTCGCCGGAAAAGACTGCATTGATTTATTTTTTAACACACATGTATTCTTGACTTTCATTAGTCAAAACATACACATAATGCTTTCATAAGGGCTAATTCCAGGATTTTTAAAATTCCACATAGATCTACATATTTCAGGATTTCTTTTGGTCAGGATTTTGGATGTTTTGTATATTAAACCCTTTCCATGTCTGAAGCAACAATGAAAACCTTTAAACGCTTAAAACATTGAGAAAACGGTTAAATTGCTGAAGACATGAACTTCCTCCTTTTTAATAATAATTATAATAAATATTTCACAGATGTTAAAATTTATCCTCATATGTTTAAAAAGTAGACCACACTTGAAACAATAAATCAGCTAAATTGTTTATCTAAATCGTTGATGCATACAATATATGTTTGGCGCAAGAGAAATGCCAGTTGCGAGTCCCATTACTATTTAATAGGTGGCAAGTATGAAATTAATTGGGTGCGAAAGAACAGATTTTCTTTATTTCTAAATCTATTGTTTATCAGAGTTTGTTCTTCTCTTAATTTGTTTCAAGCCAAATAATCATTTAATATCACATATATGTAATCAGTTAAGTGTGTAATATTAGCTATCTATCTGTAATAAGGTGTTTGAGCATTCTTTCGAAATGTTGAGCATCAAGATCGAGTCGTAGTGTCAGACATCGAAGAAAGTGAATAAAAAATCAGGCAAAGCTTTAGTGCATGTTTTATTCCACTGCATTCGAGAGAAAACAGCATTTCTATAGTATCTGTCTTTCTCCTATATTCGACCCATGCACTCGTTTCGTGACGTTTAAGAAATCAATTTGTTGTGCGACATTTTTTGTCGGCATAAACAAGTCACTTTTCTAAGTTTACATTTTACTTCCGGTTACTGCGCTTTGTTTACATTTTGGCAATATGAAACTAGGTCATGAACTGAGGAAAAGGCGTTTCGACATTCACGACCGATAAACAAGCTTATATTTGAGACATATTTTCACAAATAATTCTTATTTTTGTTTCTGTTACCAGTTTATGTTGATACTTATCTATTAAAAGGAGAATTTGGCGTGATTTTCATATCGATAGTCTGCTGCGCAGGTGCGCGTATGTTAACAAATTAGACTGTGCGACGTAAAGGTTTGTAGTTATCGCCTTTTGATTACATAGTTTATGAAAATAACGTATCCCAGTCTAGCTAATAGGGACTGTTTTGTCTTCGTAAATAAAACACAAAAACGTAAATGCCAGTCAAAATAAAAAAACTGCACATACTTAAAACATCGGAATATTTATTTCATTTTAGATGTGTCATAACTTAGTGTTTTTAAACAAACGCAATTGTAATATGTTTCAAGACATTTAAAAAAAATAATCTAATAATAACCCCCCCTCCCATGTCATTTCCGAAAACCTATTACAAATAGAAGTCGCGGGCTTCTGCCCGGCGACCAATGAATATCTATTGTAAATATGAATATATATTGTAAATATGAATATCTATTGTAAATATGAAATATATTGTAAATATAGATATTCATTGTAAGTATGAATATCTATTGTAAATATGAATATTTATTATGAATATATACTCTAAATATGAATATCTATTGGAAATCCTATTATATTCTTTAACATGATACTCAGAATAATGAACTATTTGTATTGTGGGCTGGAGGCCTTATATCACGATAAATTCATTAAGGCAGATGTTCGCGGTGGCAATCAAAATGACCGCCCGCGATCTTTCACGCATTTTTAGAACTTATCGAAAACATACACGGATCACCAATAAACAAAAACAAATGTAGTCGGGAGGTGAATGTTCTCGTGTGAGAGTGCATACATGTATGTACTTGTTCACACGAGAATACCAACGCTATGGACTCTGCGTAAAGTATCGAACCGGATCAGCTTAATCATGACGCGCCGGCTTTATTGTATGCATCATGATATCAAAAGAATAGGAAGTAAACGTGCGTGTGCGAATGATATATATGAAACCGAAGAACGGATGGCGAGAAAGGTACTTCGTGCATCGTGAACAACAGTAAAGACTCCCGCACAAAATCGCAAGAGAGTGTCACTGCCCGTTCATAGAGAGAGTTATATACATGTATGTATATATGAGTCGCTCCACCAGAAAACCAACATTATGGACTCTGCGTAGTATATTGACTCATATCAGCATGCGTAGTCTGCGCAGGCTGATCCAGGCCGACACATTCCGTCTCAGGGGGGTAGAAGTACAGGGTAATGACTCCGTAAACAGAAAATACAGAAAATACACAGGCAAAACGTGTCTGTCCGGGTTATTCTACTCTGCATGCTTTGGCTGATTCTTTACGCTTATATATATATATTTACATGTATAGATGTGTATATGTGTATTTATCCTGACAAAACAAAATAGAACGTAGTTTTGGTTTTTGCTCCAAAACACATATATCTACCTACATGTATGTTTCAATCACGGAAATGTCCTAGTCCGTTCGAATTTATTCTAAATTAAATACAGGCGATCACTATGTAACCATTATTCCGCTGAATGTCTACAGCGTGTATCACATCTCTTGACTTTTGACTAGTTACTGCAAAGCTTTTGAGTTTTATATGCGAACAGTGTAGAACAAGACTAGACTGGAAGAATGTGCCGGTCCGTTTTTATCGCAAATATAAAACATGATATGCAAATGAGCCGTCCCACGAGAAAACCAACATTGATGAATCTGCGTAAAGGATCGACCCGGATCAGCCATAGCATGCCGCGTAGGCTAACCAACATTGATGAATCTGCGTAAAGGATCGACCCGGATCAGCCATAGCATGCCGCGAAGGCTAACCAACATTGATGAATCTGCGTAAAGGATCGACCCGGATCAGCCATAGCATGCCGCGTAGGCTAACCAACATTGATGAATCTGCGTAAAGGATCGACCCGGATCAGCCATAGCATGCCGCGTAGGCTAACCAACATTGATGAATCTGCGTAAAGGATCGACCCGGATCAGCCATAGCATGCCGCGTAGGCTAACCAATATTGATGAATCTGCGTAAAGGATCGACCCGGATCAGCCATAGCATGCCGCGTAGGCTAACCCGGACATACACTTTTCGCCTCCTGTGGATTTTCTGTTTCAGGAATCATTGCTCTATACCGACATCCCCCAGACGCGGAATGTGTCGGCCCGGATTAGCATGCGCGGATTGCGCAGGCTAATCTGGGTCGATATATTACGCAGAGTCCACGGTAAAGGTCCTCGTGAGGGAGTGCATATGTACATGTTCACACGAGAAAACCAACACTATGGACTCTGCGTAAAGAATCGAACCGGATCAGCTTAAGAATGACGCTCCGGCTAACTCGAACAAACACTTTTTGCCTCCTGTGGATTTTCCGTTACAGGAATCCTTACTTTATACCTCTATCCCCCTGACACGGAATGTCAAAGGCTGATCTGGGTCGATACATTATGCAGAGTCCATAATGTTGGTTTTCTCGGGGAAAATGCCCCAAAATACAGCTGCAGCGATAGACATCTGCGTAATGTATCGACCAGATCAGCCTGCGCTGTCCGCGCAGACTGATCCGGCCGACACATTCCGTCTTAGGGGGATAGATGTATAGAGTTGTGATTCCTAAAACAGAAAATCCATAGGAAGCGAAAAGTGTATATCCGGATTAGCATGTGTGGCATGCTTAGGCTGATCTGGGTCGATACATTATGCAGAGTCCATAATGTTGCTTTTCTGGCGGAACGGATCAAATGTAGTTGAACCCTTGGACTCGCGTACAACAAATCTGCAGACGACTTTGAAAACAATACCATGAAACATTTCGAGAAACAAACGTTTTTATTTTAAAAAGTGTTGAAACATTGTCACCAAAGGAGAAATAGTTCATCACGAGGATTTAATCCTTTTGCCACAATGCTTTCAAAAGTAAACTGCTGCAGATGCGTCAACATTACATGTATAAACGGGTTAAAGTCGCGTAGATTTACGTATGATGTAACTGTAGATCAGCAATATTATCCGATCATGTGAAGGTATTATGATGATCAATTAGTTTCAGATTTGTCCATTAACAGTGATATGTGTCTAGAAGGACAAACAGCCATACTGAGGCATATCTAACTATAATATAGATGAATATCTAGCTATCTAGTATCAATTGTATCCATCATATCAAGGTATATTTCTTTATTACATACAGGTTTATCCAAATTTTGCATTGAAATTTAAGTGACATAAAATCAATATCAATTTTTAAAAAAATGATAACTAACACTGTGACGATAACACTTTTAGTTTTGTTATATCATCACTAGTGATGATTTATATCATCACTAGTGATGATATCATTTTTGCCGGAACTACTTTTTTTAGATTTGGAACATCTTTGGAATTTAAAGTGGGTTTAATACTAGGAATTTAAAAAAAACTGAGACCGAATACTAGGAAAATGACGTCAGTCAGCGGTGTTGACGTCATAACGCTAGTCATTTGGCGCCAAATAGAAGCAGCAGTATTTGGTTACGTAACATTCATACGCCTAAGGCCAAGTCATTTTTTTTTTTTGATATCGAATTTATGTCACTCGGGAACAAAGGGGTAATTTGGTGTCAACCTACGGTTTCGTGATTTTAACCAAATTACCCCTTTTTCCCTTGTGACATAAATTCTATATCAAAAACATGCAGTTAGTTATTCTCTATTTATTGTATACTTTGATATTGTTCCTTCTTGTTTCCATACGAACAAAGGATGCAATATCATTTGATATTGCACGGGTTAATATTGCACTGGAATCTTTTTCACGTGACGCTAAGGACGGAACTATTTCCATACACTAACGTTACAAAGCGCTCTCATCCAACCTTTCATGATTTAGAGACCAGCTAACTTCTACTTCTACTTTGTTACTGTCAGGGCTTAATGCATCGCAGGCAAGTGAAGCCATTAAAATGGTTAAAACAACTAATTAGGCATATTTACAAATATAAATGAAATAAAAAAAACATCTGTGTTGTTTAGGCTGTGTATTAATGTAGACGGGACTTGAATCAGTTTACAGATGTGATCTGCTCAAGGTTCGGCTCTCTGATAGTCCTAGGAAAAAGCTGTGCTTATACGGTTCGTAGTAGATTGTTTGGTACATCTTTTATAGATGACACGTAGTGAAAAAATCGATAGACATACACAAAACCCAATCTGGTCTATTTATAGCGTTAGCTACGCTAGTAAATATGTACGTAGTTTCTGACGTAATAATGTGACGTGTACATCAATAATATTGCTCGATTGTTGTTTTGATTGTGGTTGACGATCTATTATAAGTGTATCAACAAATAAAGTGGGATTCATAACTACTAGGATGAATAAGCAAATGATTGTTTTAAAGGTAGGTCTTCAGATTTGTTTTGTTATCCTCCGATGTGAAGTTTATCAACGCAGTAGCCTTTATATGTATATCAAAGATGTGTGTTCGCTTTACTGAACATACTGCGAGGTCAAAAGGCCCTTTTAAAGGGGCATCTAAATCGTAATAAAAAAACAAATATCCAAGCGTAAATACAAGAATAAGATAATACACGGGTTCTTAATGAAAAACACTGTTAGAAAAGGCGTTACACATCATTTTGTCGACGATTCCAATTTCGAGTCGACAACAATGGCGGTTCGTAAATTATATTTTCCGCGACCTTAGCAACCAGCGTAAAGGAGAGTATAATTGCGCGATATATCGTTAATGTTTATTTATCTGAGCAATCCAAAACGACTGTTAATTTTCTAACAGCTTGACGTGTTTAAAACAAACAAAAAGACACATTTTAAATAGCCAATATCAAATTATACAATAAAAAGGTTATTGCATGATTATGGGAATCTATTGTGTTGGGACTCGTTCCTTCGGCGGAGTGCCCTCGCAAGCTCGGGCAACTCAGCCGAAGGAACTCGTCCAACACAATATTTTCCCATATTGATGCAATAACCTATAATATTTGTCCATTAAAAGTGATATTTGTCTAGAAGGACAAACAGCCATACTGAGGCATATCTAACTATAATGTAGATGAATATCTAGCTATCTAGTATCAATTTTATCAACTTGTCGTGACGATTACATTGCCACTTTATCACAGACTCATCTAGGTAATTGCCAAAGTTTTCTGGTATATATCACATTATAAAATGCGTCAATCAGTTGAGATTAGAGCTTAATATATGGTTACGCAAAAAAAGGGTTTTAAGCGCATAGGATGCACTAATGGACTGATGCACTAATTTAGATTTAATTGTATCTCTTTTAAAATGGAATGTTATTTATTACTTATTAGTTAGTACTATTGTCTTGATGATGTGTGTATATATATATATATATATATATATATATATATATATATATGCCCAATTTCAACTCAATTTAATTTCTGGCTTATCATTTTCCCTTACTAGTCCGGTTACCTGTCCCTTGTCAGAATATATGGAAATGTATAAAACAGTATTAGATGGAAACAATGGAACATAAATATATATATGCACATGTCACTATAAGAAAATATTTACTACTTCTATCGTACTGGTAATTAACATTGGAATAGGCGTGATATTAGAGAAAATTATAACAGTAAATCACTAAATGTAATGTAAACACCTTTCGAAAAAAATACATGTAGATTTGGTAAAATAGATATATATCACTATTTTGACGAAAAGAAAATGAATAAATAAAATCAACTTACCAACGTTGTTTGAAATGTAAAATGCGTAAATAGAAAAAGGATGTTAATTATCTCCGTCATTCAGGGGGAAATCCTTATACCACACTAAATACATGTACGATCAGCGAGATCGACAATTTATATACGACATATTTAAGTCTAACGTAAGAAATGAAATGGTTCAAGCTTACGCAATTTTACTTACCCATTGCTGAAAAGGGGGGGGGGGGTATTTCATATCCAGTCAGTAACAAGCTCCGGTAAGGGTAAGACTGTGCATCTACATCTACATGTACATTCTCTCCATTGTCATCATCGCCATGGGACCTTTATTTCCGACATTGTTATAGGTATAATGTCAGACAAAAACCTTCAAATGTAGCCTCTGTGGCTTCCCATCAATGAGAAGATGTATATGTGACGGTGAATTTTCAATTGACGTGGCTCTACCATTATGATCTAACGCATTACAAAAACGTTGTAGTTTATATTCAACCAGGACATACAAAAACACCACTTCACTGTATATTCATCAATCATTCTAAATGTATTTTAATTGTAAATTGTAGAATATTTTACAATTCATAGTAATATAATTTCTTATTTAGCAACACTGAAATTGTGTAGCATTATTATTTAAGAATCAGAGTTACATATATCTTCAGCGGTTATGAATACGGGCCGGGGACGCTAAGGCCAACACAAAACAGAACAACATGTGACCACACACAGTCCGATCAGGAACTTCGCTAATGGCTTTAATAGCATCATTCAAACTTATGTATATGACAGAATAGATAGTTTATAGACAAGTATTGTAATTAAAATTGTCATGAAGTATACAATCCCCGAATATCAGTTTGTTGTATGACTTGGCGCAGCCATATTTTGCGTATATTAGGATTCGGAAAAATGTGCTATTTATCACTGTTCTATCAGGAGGTAGATCTATTACAGCCGTCCTACATATATTCAATGGTCAACTTTTCAAAGCAGAAACTGAGTAGAAATTAGTATGATACTGTACGAGTGGACATGATTAACTTAGTATTCTGAATACGAAAACGACATAAGAAGTTTTGTCACGCGCTGGCTGCTGATATACATTCCCAATTCAATATAAATGTCTGCATTCAAGCAAGACAATAATGTACTCTCGTTATACACTCTTTATTCTCGCAATTATTGATATCAACACTTGAAAGTAAACAGGCTCAACAAAGCATGAAATACCAACCTGACAATAAAAAGGGACAGGATCATGTGACTCCATTGCATTTACTATCATTTAAATTATGCCATTCTTTTGAAACCTATGATTATGACTTACTTTTATTTAACCATAGTCCAACTTCATTTGTTCACCTTATTTTCTGTTTATGGTGTAAACCTACATCTATAAATGGGCGCGTCATTCGAAAAGTGATTAGTTTGCATCACTCAAATGACTCCAGTAACCGAACGGGTGGATATACAATTTTTTCTCAAGAGTGTACTTCTATGAATCTTCTAAAGGTAGACCGATAGTAAGCTCAGGTTAACTGTGTCTATGAATATGCTCAAATTAATTTCCACAAGTCTGAGATGCTATGTACAGCAACCACTTTCATCTTACTTATGTGAATTACATTTTATGATACAGCTGTTAAGTAATTCGATAGTTAACATCATATGAGACAAACCAGTTCAGTTAAATGCCAAACATGTAGTTGTTTTCCAAAGTAATAGAACTATGTTAAAAAGAATACTCTAGATAATTTATTGTATGGACTTTCGATAAGTTTAGACGGTTCAACCCGGAAAAAATTAACCCTGTTTTGATCCACCGAGGATATCGTTAATCCTACAGCTACACGTTAACATCGCTCGTCATCTTTTTCCAATGCAAGGTGAAAGTATCATGACATCTCCAATACACTTTTATACTGAGTTAACATATATCGATAAAATTAGTTGGAAAAACTATGACTTACCCTAATTGGTTAGATATAACTTTTACATTCCTAATGCATCCATGATGCTACTTTAATCTTTATAATCTACGTTAGACTTGACTCCATGACATTTAATGTTATTCGCGGGAAATTGAAATCAATGCGACGTCATTTTCGAGTAACAAATAGTCAAAATATTCGCAATAAATTATCATGGTCTGTTTCATTCAAAGATTAGCAAATATTCGCAAGGGTCTTGAACCTTGCAAATTAAAAGTTCGTGGCTTTCTATCAAAAGGCGAACCGTATGCATCCAGATCAGTTAGCACGTCGCCACAGCCTGATCTACATCTGCTTTATTCGCAGATTGCGTAAAAATGCTTTTAATGGGATTCTGTGTATAGTTTACCCAACTGAAGAGCTGGATTTGAACATAAACTGTTTTCGGTTTTTTGTACTATTCACATCATCAGGCTCGGAGGATTTGATTATCCCATTAAAACGTGTAGGCGAAGTTTACAACAATAAAGTTTATGTTCTTGCTATCGTGTTCTTTGCATGTACATTATCACTTCATCGTCAGGCTCGGAGGATTTGATTATCACATAAACGTGTAGGCGAAGTTTACAACAATAAAGTTTATTTTCTTGTTATTGTGTTCGTTGCATGTACATTACCCCTTCATCGTATACACAACCTTTACATTTACTATTTGTATAGTGTCTGAAGACTATCTAGGTTAATCGGAACATAAATAACTAAACCTTCTTTTGAGCATAGAAACCATTGCCGGGGAAATGAGATAGTGTACACGTTATTGGTATGGGAATTAAATTATCATACCAATAACGTCCTCGAAGGTAGTGGCTGAAGAGGTGCTAATATTAGAGTTCAGCTGGACCGACAAAAGTCTAACCCTTTCCAACATGCAACAACTCTGCAGAAGACGACTTTGAAAACATACCCGATTTATCCTTTGGGAAACTCCCATTAAATGAAAGTAAAATCATTAAAAAGAGTTGAAAGTATGGTGACAAAAGGAGAAATTGCTCGTTTTGTCGGATAAAGGATCAAACACGTGTTTACAACTTGGGAAAGATATGTATATTACGTAAAGATTAATAGTCTATATGTGTATGTTACGTACAGTTTGATCGTCTTTACGTGTATGTTACGTAAACTTTTATCGATTATATGTGTATGTAACGTAAAATTTGATCGTCTATATGTGTATGTTACGAAAAATGTAATCGTCTATATGTGTATATAACGCAACGTTTGATCATCTATACGTGTATGTAACGTAAAGATTGATCATTGATATGTGCATGTTACGTACAGTGTGATCGTCTATATGTTTATGTTCCGTAAAGTTTGATCGTCTTAAAGTGTATGTAACGTAAAGTTTGATCGTCTTTATGTGTATGTTACGTAAAATGTGATCGTCAATATGTGTATGTAACGTAAAGTTCGATCGTCTAAACGTGTATGTAACGTAAAGTTCGATCGTCTAAACGTGTATGTAACGTAAAGTTTGATAGTCTGTACGTGTATGTAACGTAAGGTTTGATCGTTTTTACGTGTATTTTGCGTAAAATTTGATCGTCTCAATGTGTACTTTACGTAAAGTTTGATCGTCTTTACTTGTATGTTAAACTTTGATCGTCAATATGTGTATGTTACGTAAAATTGAATTGTCTACATGTGTATGTAACGTACAGTTTGATCGTCTGTTCATGTATGTTACGTAAACTTTGATCATCTATATGTGTTTGTAACGTAAAGTTTGATCGTCTAAACATGTATGTAACGTAAAACTTTATCGTCTTAACGTGATGTTATGTAAAATTTAAACCGTCTTTTTGTGTATGTTACGTAAAGTTTGATCGTTTGTATGTGTATGTTACGTACAGTTTGATGGTTATTATGTGTATGTTACGTACAGTTTGATCGTTTTTATGTGTATGTTACGTACAGTTTGATCGTTATTATGTGTATGTTACGTACAGTTTGATCGTTTTTATGTGTATGTTACGTAAAGTTTGATCGTTATTATGTGTATGTTACGTACAGTTTGATCGTTTTTATGTGTATGTTACGTAAAGTTTGATCGTTTTTATGTGTATGTTACGTAAAGTTTGATCGTCTGTACGTGTATGTCACGTAAAGTTTGATCATCTATAAATGTATGTAACGAAAAGTTTGATCATCTATACGTGTATGCAACGTAAAGTTTGATCATCTATACGTGTAAATATATAGCTTCTCTTAAGAGCAACACTTCAGTAGAAAGGCTGTATTTCTTTGCCTCTAGAAAATATGTTGTTCTAAAAAGGTTCCACTGTATACACCAATAAAACACGTTATTGATTCACAGAGAGAAAACGTGATAATACTTCTGACGATGATTCAAAGCAGGGTGGGGAATTATCATTATATTCGCGTTGGCAATCATAAAGACCTCCCGTGATCTTTTACGTATTTTTAGAATTCATTCAGCATACACCGATCACTAAAAAACAGAAACAAATGTAGGCGGTAGGGAAGGTTCTCGCGATAGTGCCTTGTCCACACGAGAAAACCAACATTATGGATTCTGCGTAAAGTATCGATCCGGATCGGCATAAGCATGCCGCACAAGCTAACCCGGATTACATTATATTACATTATACCTCCATCCCCCTGAGATGGAATGTGTCGGCCTTGATCAGCCTGCACGGATTGTACTTGTGGAACGGCTCATTTATTTATATTGTTTTGAAAGGGTTCAACTGTATACACCAATAAAACATGTTGATTCGACGAGAAAACACGTAAAAATACTTCTGACGATCATTCAAGACAAGGTTGGGCCTCTTCATTGTTGGGTAAACTTTATAGCGACATAATGGCCCGATCACATTGGGCCGAATGCCATTCCGTTTGTTTTCCGAATAGGAATTTGTGTGTTCGGGGAGCGCACGGATCATATTCGGGAAGCATTCGGTGTGATCTAGGAGCATACTGGCTGTTTGGCTTCGTACGGATGCATACGGAACGGCATTCGGTAGCTCCAAACATTTGTTGAGTATGTTCAATACGGAAAACGTTCGGGAAGCATGTGTCAAGTCTTGGTGCATTCGGAATGTAAATTTGGAGGTGCTCGGTTCCGTATGCTTTCCAAACACCCCGAATGGACCTAGAACATGACGAATGCTTTCCGAACGTTTCAGTATCCTTTCCGGATTTTTTATAATTTATGCCGCCGAACGTATAACGAATAGCCAGAACCCTTCCAGTATTCTTTCAAAACATTTTCCGAACTGCTCGTACACTTCCAGAATGCACAGTATGTTCCGTATGCTTTCCGAACACCACTTATGGACAAATAACATGACGAACGTTTTCCGAACGCTTTCAGAATGCCGCTGAAGTCTTTCCGAATGCGTGCGGAAAGCAAGCGGAAAGAGTTCGGTACATTCTAGGTCGATTCGCCGTGTTCTGAAAGCATTCGAAAAGCATTCGGAAAGGCAACCTCTCGAATTCAACATGCGGGAAGTATTCGGTCTATTCTGAAAGCATTCTGAAACCATACTGAAAACATTCAGAAAGCAAACGTAAAGCATTCGGTGATACATTAGGGAAAACACATTCGGAGGGACAATCGGCCAGTTTAAAACATCACACCACTTTCGTACACGGGAAAACTTCGGTCCGGTGTGATCACCCCATAAGACTAGACTATTTTAAGGCATGTTGGTTTAGTAAAGCAACTGGACTACAAACTTTCTAGAGCATTATCACTGACAGCAATGTAAGCAGTATATTGGCTGTAGCAAACGTTTTAATAAGGGCATTCGACAATAGGGAACAATGCATTAATTTAAATGGTATTGAATAGCCTACATATTTAAAGTCGTTTCATAATAACAGTATCCCGGAAAACGATAGCATGATATTCACCACTACTATGTACATGTACATGTAGATGTAAATACAAGAGAAAGTTGATGCAAGGCATCAATGTCGCCGGAAAAGACTGCATTGATTTATTTGTTAACACACATGTATTCTTGACTTTCATTAGTCAAAACATACACATAATGTTTTCATAAGGACTAATTCCAGGATTTTTAAAATTCCACATAGATCTACATATTTCGGGATTTCTTTTGGTCAGGATTTTGGATGTTTTGTATATTAAACCCTTTCCATGTCTGAAGCAACAATGAAAACCTTTAAACGCTTAAAACATTGAGAAAACGGTTAAATTGCTGAAGACATGAACTTCCTCCTTTTTAATAATAATTATAATAAATATTTCACAGATGTTAAAATTTATCCTCATATGTTTAAAAAGTAGACCACACTTGAAACAATAAATCAGCTAAATTGTTTATCTAAATCGTTGATGCATACAATATATGTTTGGCGCAAGAGAAATGCCAGTTGCGAGTCCCATTACTATTTAATAGGTGGCAAGTATGAAATTAATTGGGTGCGAAAGAGCAGATTTTCTTTATTTCTAAATCTATTGTTTATCAGAGTTTGTTCTTCTCTTAATTTGTTTCAAGCCAAATAATCATTTAATATCACATATATGTAATCAGTTAAGTGTGTAATATTAGCTATCTATCTGTAATAAGGTGTTTGAGCATTCTTTCGAAATGTTGACCCTCAAGATCGAGTCGTAGTGTCAGACATCGAAGAAAGTGAATAAAAAAATCAGGCAAAGCTTTAGTGCATGTTTTATTCCACTGCATTCGAGAGAAAACAGCATTTCTATAGTATCTGTCTTTCTCCTATATTCGACCAATGCACTCGTTTCGTGACGTTTAAGAAATCAATTTGTTGTGCGAAATTTTTTGTTGGCATAAACAAGTCACTTTTCTAAGTTTACATTTTACTTCCGGTTACTTCGCTTTGTTTACATTTTGGCAATATGAAACTAGGTCACGAACTGAGGAAAAGGCGTTTCGACATTCACGACCGATAAACAAGCTTATATTTGAGACATATTTTCACAAATAATTCTTATTTTTGTTTCTGTTACCAGTTTATGTTGATACTTATCTATTAAAAGGAGAATTTGACGTGATTTTCATATCGATAGTCTGCTGCGCAGGTGCGCGTATGTTAACAAATTAGACTGTGCGACGTAAATGTTTGTAGTTATCGCCTTTTGATTACATAGTTTATGAAAATAACGTATCCCAGTCTAGCTAATAGGGACTGTTTTGTCTTCGTAAATAAAACACAAAAACGTAAATGCCAGTCAAAATAAAGAAACTGCACATACTTAAAACATCGGAATATTTATTTCATTTTAGATGTGTCATAACTTAGTGTTTTTAAACAAACGCAATTGTAATATGTTCAAGACATTTAAAAAAAAAAATCTAATAATAACCCCCCCTCCCATGTCATTTCCGAAAACCTATTAAAAATAGAAGTCGCGGGCTTCTGCCCGGCGACCAATGAATATCTATTGTAAATATGTATATATATTGTAAATATGAATATCTATAGTAAATATGAAATATATTGTAAATATAGATATTCATTGTAAGTATGAATGTCTATTGTAAATATGAATATCTATTGTAAATATGAATATTTATTATGAATATATACTCTAAATATGAATATCTATTGTAAATCCTATTATATTCTTTAACATGATACTCAGAATAATGAACTATTTGTATTGTGGGCTGGAGGCCTTATATCACGATAAATTCATTAAGGCAGATGTTCGCGGTGACAATCAAAATGACCGCCCGCGATCTTTCACGCATTTTTAGAACTAATTGAAAACATACACGGATCACCAATAAACAAAAACAAATGTAGTCGGGAGGTGAATGTTCTCGTGTGAGAGTGCATACATGTATGTACTTGTTCACACGAGAATACCAACGCTATGGACTCTGCGTAAAGTATCGAACCGGATCAGCTTAATCATGACGCGCCGGCCTTATTGTATGCATCATGATATCAAAAGAATAGGAAGTAAACGTGCGTGTGCGAATGATATATATGAAACCGAAGAACGGATGGCGAGAAAGGTACTTGGTGCATCGTGAACAACAGTAAAGACTCCCGCACAAAATCGCAAGAGAGTGTCACTGCCCGTTCATAGAGAGAGTTATATACATGTATGTATAAATGGGTCGCTCCACCAGAAAACCAACATTATGGACTCTGCGTAGTATATTGACCCATATCAGCATGCGTAGCCTGCGCAGGCTGATCCAGGCCGACACATTCCGTCTCAGGGGGGTAGAGGTACAGGGTAATGACTCCGTAAACAGAAAATACAGAAAATACACAGGCAAAACGTGTCTGTCCGGGTTATTCTACTCTGCATGCTTTGGCTGATCCTTTACGCTCATATATATATATTTACATGTATAGATGTGTATGTGTGTATTTATCCTGACAAAACAAAATAGAACGTAGTTTTGGTTTTGCTCCAAAACACAGATATCTACATGTATGTTTCAATCACGGTAACCCTTATTGCGCTGAATATCTACAGCCTGTATCACATCTCTTGACTTTTGACTAGTTACTGCAAAGCTTTTGAATTTTATATGCGAACAGTGTAGAACAAGACTAGATTGGAAGAATGTGCCGGTCCGTTTTTATCGCAAATATAAAACATGATATGCAAATGAGCCGTCCCACGAGAAAACCAACATTGATGAATCTGCGTAAAGGATCGACCCGGATCAGCCATAGCATGCCGCGTAGGCTAACCCGGACATACACTTTTCGCCTCCTGTGGATTTTCTGTTTCAGGAATTATTGCTCTATACCGGTATCCCCCAGACACGGAATGTGTCGGCCCGGATTAGCCTGCGCAGACTGCGCAGGCTAATCTGGGTCGATACATTACGCAGATTCCACGGTGAAGGTCCTCGTGAGGGAGTGCATATGTACATTTTCACACGAGAAAACCAACACTATGGACTCTGCGTAAAGAATCGAACCAGGTCAGCTTAAGAATGACGCTCCGGCTAACACGAACAAACACTTTTTGCCTCCTGTGGATTTTCCGTTACAGGAATCCTTACTTTATACCTCTATCCCCCTGACACGGAATGTCAAAGGCTGATCTGGGTCGATACATTATGCAGAGTCCATAATGTTGGTTTACTGGCGGAACGGGTCAAATGTAGTTTAATCTGCAGACGACTTTGAAAACAATACCATGAAACATTTCGAGAAACAAAAGTTTCTATTTTAAAAAGTGTTGAAACATTGTCACCAAAGGAGAAATAGAAATAGTTCATCACGAGGATTTAATCCTTTTGCACAATGCTTTCAAAAGTAAACTGCTGCAGATGCGTCAACATTACATGTATAAACGGGTTAAAGTCGCGTAGATTTACGTATGATGTAACTGTAGATCAGCAATATTATCCGATCATGTGAAGGTATTATGATGATCAATTAGTTTCAGATTTGTCCATTAACAGTGATATGTGTCTAGAAGGACAAACAGCCATACTGAGGCATATCTAACTATAATATAGATGAATATCTAGCTATCTAGTATCAATTGTATCCATCATATCAAGGTATATTTCTTTATTACATACAGGTCTATCCAAATTTTGCATTGAAATTTAAGTGACATAAAATCAATATCAATTTTTAAAAAAATGATAACTAACACTGTGACGATAACACTTTTAGTTTTGTTATATCATCACTAGTGATGATATCATTTTAGCCGGAACTACTTTTTTTAGATTTGGAACATCTTTGGAATTTAAAGTGGGTTTAATACTAGGAATTTAAAAAAAACTGAGACCGAATACTAGGAAAATGACGTCAGTCAGCGGTGTTGACGTCATAACGCTAGTCATTTGGCGCCAAATAGAAGCAGCAGTATTTGGTTACGTAACATTCATACGCCTAAGGCCAAGTCATTTTTTTTTTTTGATATCGAATTTATGTCACTCGGGAACAAAGGGGTAATTTGGTGTCAACCTACGGTTTCGTGATTTTAACCAAATTACCCCTTTTTCCCTTGTGACATAAATTCTATATCAAAAACATGCAGTTAGTTATTCTCTATTTATTGTATACTTTGATATTGTTCCTTCTTGTTTCCATACGAACAAAGGATGCAATATCATTTGATATTGCACGGGTTGATATTGCACTGGAATCTTTTTCACGTGACGCTAAGGACGGAACTATTTCCATACACTAACGTTACAAAGCGCTCTCATCCAACCTTTCATGATTTAGAGACCAGCTAACTTCTACTTCTACTTTGTTACTGTCAGGGCTTAATGCATCGCAGGCAAGTGAAGCCATTAAAATGGTTAAAACAACTAATTAGGCATATTTACAAATATAAATGAAATAAAAAAAACATCTGTGTTGTTTAGGCTGTGTATTAATGTAGACGGGACTTGAATCAGTTTACAGATGTGATCTGCTCAAGGTTCGGCTCTCTGATAGTCCTAGGAAAAAGCTGTGCTTATACGGTTCGTAGTAGATTGTTTGGTACATCTTTTATAGATGACACGTAGTGAAAAAATCGATAGACATACACAAAACCCAATCTGGTCTATTTATAGCGTTAGCTACGCTAGTAAATATGTACGTAGTTTCTGACGTAATAATGTGACGTGTACATCAATAATATTGCTCGATTGTTGTTTTGATTGTGGTTGACGATCTATTATAAGTGTATCAACAAATAAAGTGGGATTCATAACTACTAGGATGAATAAGCAAATGATTGTTTTAAAGGTAGGTCTTCAGATTTGTTTTGTTATCCTCCGATGTGAAGTTTATCAACGCAGTAGCCTTTATATGTATATCAAAGATGTGTGTTCGCTTTACTGAACATACTGCGAGGTCAAAAGGCCCTTTTAAAGGGGCATCTAAATCGTAATAAAAAAACAAATATCCAAGCGTAAATACAAGAATAAGATAATACACGGGTTCTTAATGAAAAACACTGTTAGAAAAGGCGTTACACATCATTTTGTCGACGATTCCAATTTCGAGTCGACAACAATGGCGGTTCGTAAATTATATTTTCCGCGACCTTAGCAACCAGCGTAAAGGAGAGTATAATTGCGCGATATATCGTTAATGTTTATTTATCTGAGCAATCCAAAACGACTGTTAATTTTCTAACAGCTTGACGTGTTTAAAACAAACAAAAAGACACATTTTAAATAGCCAATATCAAATTATACAATAAAAAGGTTATTGCATGATTATGGGAATCTATTGTGTTGGGACTCGTTCCTTCGGCGGAGTGCCCTCGCAAGCTCGGGCAACTCAGCCGAAGGAACTCGTCCAACACAATATTTTCCCATATTGATGCAATAACCTATAATATTTGTCCATTAAAAGTGATATTTGTCTAGAAGGACAAACAGCCATACTGAGGCATATCTAACTATAATGTAGATGAATATCTAGCTATCTAGTATCAATTTTATCAACTTGTCGTGACGATTACATTGCCACTTTATCACAGACTCATCTAGGTAATTGCCAAAGTTTTCTGGTATATATCACATTATAAAATGCGTCAATCAGTTGAGATTAGAGCTTAATATATGGTTACGCAAAAAAAGGGTTTTAAGCGCATAGGATGCACTAATGGACTGATGCACTAATTTAGATTTAATTGTATCTCTTTTAAAATGGAATGTTATTTATTACTTATTAGTTAGTACTATTGTCTTGATGATGTGTGTATATATATATATATATATATATATATATATATATATGCCCAATTTCAACTCAATTTAATTTCTGGCTTATCATTTTCCCTTACTAGTCCGGTTACCTGTCCCTTGTCAGAATATATGGAAATGTATAAAACAGTATTAGATGGAAACAATGGAACATAAATATATATATGCACATGTCACTATAAGAAAATATTTACTACTTCTATCGTACTGGTAATTAACATTGGAATAGGCGTGATATTAGAGAAAATTATAACAGTAAATCACTAAATGTAATGTAAACACCTTTCGAAAAAAATACATGTAGATTTGGTAAAATAGATATATATCACTATTTTGACGAAAAGAAAATGAATAAATAAAATCAACTTACCAACGTTGTTTGAAATGTAAAATGCGTAAATAGAAAAAGGATGTTAATTATCTCCGTCATTCAGGGGGAAATCCTTATACCACACTAAATACATGTACGATCAGCGAGATCGACAATTTATATATGACATATTTAAGTCTAACGTAAGAAATGAAATGGTTCAAGCTTACGCAATTTTACTTACCCATTGCTGAAAAGGGGGGGGGGGGTATTTCATATCCAGTCAGTAACAAGCTCCGGTAAGGGTAAGACTGTGCATCTACATCTACATGTACATTCTCTCCATTGTCATCATCGCCATGGGACCTTTATTTCCGACATTGTTATAGGTATAATGTCAGA
Organism: Serripes groenlandicus; assembly: GCA_031761405.1. Taxonomy (NCBI): domain Eukaryota; kingdom Metazoa; phylum Mollusca; class Bivalvia; order Cardiida; family Cardiidae; genus Serripes; species Serripes groenlandicus. The sequence goes on from JASEVX010000005.1 coordinate 25,654,875, forward strand.
CAAAAACCTTCAAATGTAGCCTCTGTGGCTTCCCATCAATGAGAAGATGTATATGTGACGGTGAATTTTCAATTGACGTGGCTTTACCATTATGATCTAACGCATTACAAAAACGTTGTAGTTTATATTCAACCAGGACATACAAAAACACCACTTCACTGTATATTCATCAATCATTCTAAATGTATTTTAATTGTAAATTGTAGAATATTTTACAATTCATAGTAATATAATTTCTTATTTAGCAACACTGAAATTGTGTAGCATTATTATTTAAGAATCAGAGTTACATATATCTTCAGCGGTTATGAATACGGGCCGGGGACGCTAAGGCCAACACAAAACAGAACAACATGTGACCACACACAGTCCGATCAGGATCTTCGCTAATTGCTTTAATAGCATCATTCAAACTTATGTATATGACAGAATAGATAGTTTATAGACAAGTATTGTAATTAAAATTGTCATGAAGTATACAATCCCCGAATATCAGTTTGTTGTATGACTTGGCGCAGCCATATTTTGCGTATATTAGGATTCGGAAAAATGTGCTATTTATCACTGTTCTATCAGGAGGTAGATCTATTACAGCCGTCCTACATATATTCAATGGTCAACTTTTCAAAGCAGAAACTGAGTAGAAATTAGTATGATACTGTACGAGTGGACATGATTAACTTAGTATTCTGAATACGAAAACGACATAAGAAGTTTTGTCACGCGCTGGCTGCTGATATACATTCCCAATTCAATATAAATGTCTGCATTCAAGCAAGACAATAATGTACTCTCGTTATACACTCTTTATTCTCGCAATTATTGATATCAACACTTGAAAGTAAACAGGCTCAACAAAGCATGAAATACCAACCTGACAATAAAAAGGGACAGGATCATGTGACTCCATTGCATTTACTATCATTTAAATTATGCCATTCTTTTGAAACCTATGATTATGACTTACTTTTATTTAACCATAGTCCAACTTCATTTGTTCACCTTATTTTCTGTTTATGGTGTAAACCTACATCTATAAATGGGCGCGTCATTCGAAAAGTGATTAGTTTGCATCACTCAAATGACTCCAGTAACCGAACGGGTGGATATACAATTTTTTCTCAAGAGTGTACTTCTATGAATCTTCTAAAGGTAGACCGATAGTAAGCTCAGGTTAACTGTGTCTATGAATATGCTCAAATTAATTTCCACAAGTCTGAGATGCTATGTACAGCAACCACTTTCATCTTACTTATGTGAATTACATTTTATGATACAGCTGTTAAGTAATTCGATAGTTAACATCATATGAGACAAACCAGTTCAGTTAAATGCCAAACATGTAGTTGTTTTCCAAAGTAATAGAACTATGTTAAAAAGAATACTCTAGATAATTTATTGTGTGGACTTTCGATAAGTTTAGACGGTTCAACCCGGAAAAAATTAACCCTGTTTTGATCCACCGAGGATATCGTTAATCCTACAGCTACACGTTAACATCGCTCGTCATCTTTTTCCAATGCAAGGTGAAAGTATCATGACATCTCCAATACACTTTTATACTGAGTTAACATATATCGATAAAATTTGTTGGAAAAACTATGACTTACCCTAATTGGTTAGATATAACTTTTACATTCCTAATGCATCCATGATGCTACTTTAATCTTTATAATCTACGTTAGACTTGACTCCATGACATTTAATGTTATTCGCGGGAAATTGAAATCAATGCGACGTCATTTTCGAGTAACAAATAGTCAAAATATTCGCAATAAATTATCATGGTCTGTTTCATTCAAAGATTAGCAAATATTCGCAAGGGTCTTGAACCTTGCAAATTAAAAGTTCGTGGCTTTCTATCAAAAGGCGAACCGTATGCATCCAGATCAGTTAGCACGTCGCCACAGCCTGATCTACATCTGCTTTATTCGCAGATTGCGTAAAAATGCTTTTAATGGGATTCTGTGTATAGTTTACCCAACTGAAGAGCTGGATTTGAACATAAACTGTTTTCGGTTTTTTGTACTATTCACATCATCAGGCTCGGAGGATTTGATTATCCCATTAAAACGTGTAGGCGAAGTTTACAACAATAAAGTTTATGTTCTTGCTATTGTGTTCTTTGCATGTACATTATCACTTCATCGTCAGGCTCGGAGGATTTGATTATCACATAAACGTGTAGGCGAAGTTTACAACAATAAAGTTTATTTTCTTGTTATTGTGTTCGTTGCATGTACATTACCCCTTCATCGTATACACAACCTTTACATTTACTATTTGTATAGTGTCTGAAGACTATCTAGGTTAATCGGAACATAAATAACTAAACCTTCTTTTGAGCATAGAAACCATTGCCGGGAAAATGAGATAGTGTACACGTTATTGGTATGGGAATTAAATTATCATACCAATAACGTCCTCGAAGGTAGTGGCTGAAGAGGTGCTAATATTAGAGTGCAGCTGGACCGACACAGGTCTAACCCTTTCCAACATGCAACAACTCTGCAGCAGACGACTTTGAAAACATACCCGATTTATCCTTTGGGGAACTCCCATTAAATGAAAGTAAAATCATTAAAAAGAGTTGAAAGTATGGTGACAAAAGGAGAAATTGCTCGTTTTGTCGGATAAAGGATCAAAACGTGATTACAACTTGGGAAAGATATGTATATTACGTAAAGATTAATAGTCTATATGTGTATGTTACGTACAGTTTGATCGTCTTTACGTGTATGTTACGTAAACTTTTATCGTTTATATGTGTATGTAACGTAAAATTTGATCGTCTATATGTGTATGTTACGAAAAATGTAATCGTCTATATGTGTATATAACGCAACGTTTGAACATCTATACGTGTATGTAACGTACAGATTGATCATTGATATGTGCAGTGTGATCGTCTATATGTTTATGTTCCGTAAAGTTTGATCGTCTTAAAGTGTATGTAACGTAAAGTTTGATCGTCTTTATGTGTATGTTACGTAAAATGTGATCGTCAATATGTGTATGTAACGTAAAGTTCGATCGTCTAAACGTGTATGTAACGTAAAGTTCGATCGTCTAAACGTGTATGTAACGTAAAGTTTGATAGTCTGTACGTGTATGTAACGTAAGGTTTGATCGTTTTAACGTGTATTTTGCGTAAAATTTGATCGTCTCAATGTGTACTTTACGTAAAGTTTGATCGTCTTTACTTGTATGTTACGTAACGTAAAACTTTATCGTCTTAACGTGATGTTATGTAAAATTTAAACCGTCTTTTTGTGTATGTTACGTAAAGTTTGATCGTTTTTATGTGTATGTTACGTACAGTTTGATGGTTATTATGTGTATGTTACGTACAGTTTGATCGTTTTTATGTGTATGTTACGTACAGTTTGATCGTTATTATGTGTATGTTACGTAAAGTTTGATCGTTTTTATGTGTATGTTACGTACAGTTTGATGGTTATTATGTGTATGTTACGTACAATTTGATCGTTTTTATGTGTATGTTACGTACAGTTTGATCGTTTTTATGTGTATGTTACGTAAAGTTTGATCGTTATTATGTGTATGTTACGTACAGTTTGATCGTTTTTATGTGTATGTTACGTAAAATTTGATCGTTTGTATGTGTATGTTACGTAAAGTTTGATCGTCTGTACGTGTATGTCACGTAAAGTTTGATCATCTATAAATGTATGCAACGTAAAATTTGATCATCTATACGTGTAAATATATAGCTTCTCTTAAGAGCAACACTTCAGTAGAAAGGCTGTATTTCTTTGCCTCTAGACAATATGTTGTTCTAAAAAGGTTCCACTGTATACACCAATAAAACACGTTATTGATTCACAGAGAGAAAACGTGACAATACTTCTGACGATGATTCAAAACAGGGTGGGGAATTATCATTATATTCGCGTTGGCAATCATAAAGACCTCCCGTGATCTTTTACGTATTTTTAGAATTCATTCAGCATACACCGATCACTAAAAAACAGAAACAAATGTAGGCGGTAGGGAAGGTTCTCGCGATAGTGCCTTGTCCACACGAGAAAACCAACATTATGGATTCTGCGTAAAGTATCGATCCGGATCGGCATAAGCATGCCGCACAAGCTAACCCGGATTACATTATATTACATTATACCTCCATCCCCCTGAGATGGAATGTGTCGGCCTTGATCAGCCTGCACGGATTGTACTTGTGGAACGGCTCATTTATTTATATTGTTTTGAAAGGGTTCAACTGTATACACCAATAAAACATATTGATTCGACGAGAAAACACGTGAAAATACTTCTGACGATCATTCAAGACAAGGTTGGGCCTCTTCATTGTTGGGTAAACTTTATAGCGACATAATGGCCCGATCACATTGGGCCGAATGCCATTCCGTTTGTTTTCCGAATAGGAATTTGTGTGATCGGGGAGCGCACGGATCATATTCGGGAAGCATTCGGTGTGATCTAGGAGCATACTGGCTGTTTGGCTCCGTACGGATGCATACGGAACGGCATTCGGTAGCTCCAAACATTTGTTGAGTATGTTCAATACGGAAAACGTTCGGGAAGCATGTGTCAAGTCTTGGTGCATTCGGAATGTAAATTTGGAGGTGCTCGGTTCCGTATGCTTTCCAAACACCCCGAATGGACCTAGAACATGACGAATGCTTTCCGAACGTTTCAGTATCCTTTCCGGATTTTTTATAATTTATGCCGCCGAACGTATAACGAATAGCCAGAACCCTTCCAGTATTCTTTCAAAACATTTTCCGAACTGCTCGTACACTTCCAGAATGCACAGTATGTTCCGTATGCTTTCCGAACACCACTTATGGACAAATAACATGACGAACGTTTTCCGAACGCTTTCAGAATGCCGGTGAAGTCTTTCCGAATGCGTGCGGAAAGCAAGCGGAAAGAGTTCGGTACATTCTAGGTCGATTCGCCGTGTTCTGAAAGCATTCGAAAAGCATTCGGAAAGGCAACCTCTCGAATTCAACATGCGGGAAGTATTCGGTCTATTCTGAAAGCATTCTGAAACCATACTGAAAACATTCAGAAAGCAAACGTAAAGCATTCGGTGATACATTAGGGAAAACAAATTCGGAGGGACAATCGGCCAGTTTAAAACATCACACCACTTTCGTTCACGGGAAAAACTTCGGTCCGGTGTGATCACCCCATTAGACTAGACTGTTTTAAGGCATGTTGGTTTAGTAAAGCAACTGGACTACAAACTTTCTAGAGTATTATCACTGACAGCAATGTAAGCAGTATATTGGCTGTAGCAAACGTTTTAATAAGGGCATTCGACAATAGGGAACAATGCATTAATTTAAATGGTATTGAATAGCCTACATATTTAAAGTCGTTTCATAATAACAGTATCCCGGAAAACGATAGCATGATATTCACCACTACTATGTACATGTACATGTAGATGTAAATACAAGAGAAAGTTGATGCAAGGCATCAATGTCGCCGGAAAAGACTGCATTGATTTATTTTTTAACACACATGTATTCTTGACTTTCATTAGTCAAAACATACACATAATGTTTTCATAAGGACTAATTCCAGGATTTTTAAAATTCCACATAGATCTACATATTTCAGGATTTCTTTTGGTCAGGATTTTGGATGTTTTGTATATTAAACCCTTTCCATGTCTGAAGCAACAATGAAAACCTTTAAACGCTTAAAACATTGAGAAAACGGTTAAATTGCTGAAGACATGAACTTCCTCCTTTTTAATAATAATTATAATAAATATTTCACAGATGTTAAAATTTATCCTCATATGTTTAAAAAGTAGACCACACTTGAAACAATAAATCAGCTAAATTGTTTATCTAAATCGTTGATGCATACAATATATGTTTGGCGCAAGAGAAATGCCAGTTGCGAGTCCCATTACTATTTAATAGGTGGCAAGTATGAAATTAATTGGGTGCGAAAGAGCAGATTTTCTTTATTTCTAAATCTATTGTTTATCAGAGTTTGTTCTTCTCTTAATTTGTTTCAAGCCAAATAATCATTTTATATCACATATATGTAATCAGTTAAGTGTGTAATATTAGCTATCTATCTGTAATAAGGTGTTTGAGCATTCTTTCGAAATGTTGACCCTCAAGATCGAGTCGTAGTGTCAGACATCGAAGAAAGTGAATAAAAAATCAGGCAAAGCTTTAGTGCATGTTTTATTCCACTGCATTCGAGAGAAAACAGCATTTCTATAGTATCTGTCTTTCTCCTATATTCGACCCATGCACTCGTTTCGTGACGTTTAAGAAATCAATTTGTTGTGCGAAATTTTTTGTCGGCATAAACAAGTCACTTTTCTAAGTTTACATTTTACTTCCGGTTACTTCGCTTTGTTTACATTTTGGCAATATGAAACTAGGTCACGAACTGAGGAAAAGGCGTTTCGACATTCACGACCGATAAACAAGCTTATATTTGAGACATATTTTCACAAATAATTCTTATTTTTGTTTCTGTTACCAGTTTATGTTGATACTTATCTATTAAAAGGAGAATTTGACGTGATTTTCATATCGATAGTCTGCTGCGCAGGTGCGCGTATGTTAACAAATTAGACTGTGCGACGTAAAGGTTTGTAGTTATCGCCTTTTGATTACATAGTTTATGAAAATAACGTATCCCAGTCTAGCTAATAGGGACTGTTTTGTCTTCGTAAATAAAACACAAAAACGTAAATGCCAGTCAAAATAAAGAAACTGCACATACTTAAAACATCGGAATATTTATTTCATTTTAGATGTGTCATAACTTAGTGTTTTTAAACAAACGCAATTGTAATATGTTCAAGACATTTAAAAAAAAAAAATCTAATAATAACCCCCCCTCCCATGTCATTTCCGAAAACCTATTAAAAATAGAAGTCGCGGGCTTCTGCCCGGCGACCAATGAATATCTATTGTAATATGTATATATATTGTAAATATGAATATCTATAGTAAATATGAAATATATTGTAAATATAGATATTCATTGTAAGTATGAATGTCTATTGTAAATATGAATATCTATTGTAAATATGAATATTTATTATGAATATATACTCTAAATATGAATATCTATTGTAAATCCTATTATATTCTTTAACATGATACTCAGAATAATGAACTATTTGTATTGTGGGCTGGAGGCCTTATATCACGATAAATTAATTAAGGCAGATGTTCGCGGTGGCAATCAAAATGACCGCCCGCGATCTCTCACGCATTTTTAGAACTAATTGAAAACATACACGGATCACCAATAAACAAAAACAAATGTAGTCGGGAGGTGAATGTTCTCGTGTGAGAGTGCATACATGTATGTACTTGTTCACACGAGAATACCAACGCTATGGACTATGCGTAAAGTATCGAACCGGATCAGCTTAATCATGACGCGCCGGCCTTATTGTATGCATCATGATACCAAAAGAATAGGAAGTAAACGTGCGTGTGCGAATGATATATATGAAACCGAAGAACGGATGGCGAGAAAGGTACTTGGTGCATCGTGAACAACAGTAAAGACTCCCGCACAAAATCGCAAGAGAGTGTCACTGCCCGTTCATAGAGAGAGTTATATACATGTATGTATAAATGGGTCGCTCCACCAGAAAACCAACATTATGGACTCTGCGTAGTATATTGACCCATATCAGCATGCGTAGCCTGCGCAGGCTGATCCAGGCCGACACATTCCGTCTCAGGGGGGTAGAGGTACAGGGTAATGACTCCGTAAACAGAAAATACAGAAAATACACAGGCAAAACGTGTCTGTCCGGGTTATTCTACTCTGCATGCTTTGGCTGATCCTTTACGCTCATATATATATATTTACATGTATAGATGTGTATGTGTGTATTTATCCTGACAAAACAAAATAGAACGTAGTTTTGGTTTTGCTCCAAAACACAGATATCTACATGTATGTTTCAATCACGGTAACCCTTATTGCGCTGAATATCTACAGCCTGTATCACATCTCTTGACTTTTGACTAGTTACTGCAAAGCTTTTGAATTTTATATGCGAACAGTGTAGAACAAGACTAGATTGGAAGAATGTGCCGGTCCGTTTTTATCGCAAATATAAAACATGATATGCAAATGAGCCGTCCCACGAGAAAACCAACATTGATGAATCTGCGTAAAGGATCGACCCGGATGATAGTTCATCACGAGGATTTAATCCTTTTGCCACAATGCTTTCGAAAGTAAACTGCTGCAGATGCGTCAACATTCGTATATATGTATAAACGGGTTAAAGTCGCGTAGATCTACGTAATGGTTAAAAGAGTTTAATAAATAAAAAGATAACGTAAGCTTTTAGTGACGTTAACCCTTTCCCTCATACAGACGCTTTCTGACGCCTCTGCAGCAGACCTGTTTTTGAAAACATAGTGGCAAAAGAAGAAATTGCACAAAACGTGCAATTTCTCGTTTTGCCACAATGTTTTCCACTTTTTGTCATAGGTTATCCATTCAATTATGGAGATTTTCTATGTTTTGACAAAATACGTTCAAAGTCGTCTGCTGCAGAATTGTCGTATAAGGGAAAGGGTTAAGACTTTTGCCCAGTTCACCTGCATGATGTGTGAACTATATTTATCCCTTTTATTTTTCAAGGAAACAGAGAGAAGAAGTTAAAAGCTATAATCAATCCATATAACTGGAAAACCACCTTTCTTACATGGCGACAGGCCAACTTCGCCCTAGATAATACGATATACTTCTATTCCAATAAGTTTAACCCTTTCCCACATTCAACAAATATACAGCAGTCGATTTCGATATAATCCGGATAAAAAATATGGAAAACATAAAGGAAAATGAAAGGGAAAAAAATACTGAAAGGAGTTGAATAAAATTTGGCAAAATGAGAAATTGCTTATCATGAACAATTTCTTCGTTTTCTACAATGTTTACAAAATGTGTCTGCTGAGGAGGCGTCAGAAAGCGTCTACATGCGGGGAAGGGTTAAAATGTATTAGCATATATGCCCTGCCTGGTTCAATATCATGGCAGAAAGAGAAGAAAGCAATATTAGAAAAGGATTAGGAAAATATCGATATATTAAACTCTATTTTTTTCTTTTCACGTAATATATATATATGTTTACAGTAATGGTCGATTCAGTCATTTATATATGTATATGATTGCAGTATAATATCTATCTTGAAGTTAGTTATTATAGATCG
>JASEVX010000005.1:25664292-25715564 GCA_031761405.1 Serripes groenlandicus
CCATATTCAAACTTGACCTATATATTTTTAAGACAAACATTTTGACAAAATTTCAAACTGCTGAAGCAAAAGTTGCGGCCTCTAGATTGTTAAAGAGATTTTCCTTCAATTTGACCTAGTGACCTATTTTTTGACCCGACGTGACCCATGTTCGAACTTGACCTACATATCATCAAGACAAATATTCTGATAAAGTTTCAACATGCTCTCCAGAGTGTTAACAATATTGCCCTTCAATTCGACCTAGTGACCTAGTTTTTGACCTCATATGGCCCAGTTTCGAACTTGTCCAAGATTTTATGGAGATGAACGTTCTGATAAACTTTCATGAAGATTGGATGCAAAATGTAGCCCGTAGAGTGTTAACAAGCTCAATTGTTGACGACGCACGACGGACGACGCACGACGCACGACGCACGACGCACGACGGACGGACGCCGGACAAAATGTGATCACAATAGCTCACCTTGCACTTCGTGCATAGGTGAGCTAGAAAACACCTCTCAGTTCCCTGCACCTCGTCCGTGACACCCGAGACCCAGTTCCTGACTGGTGCAGAGTTCAAGCCTCGAGGTCGAAGTTGGGTGTGTAAATAACACTAAATTATGACTGTTTGGTAGACTAGATCACTATGCCGCCCACCCACTGGTCGCTAGAATACTACCACAGCAACTTTAGTATAAATTGCAAATATTATTATTCATCAGTATATTTATCCTTTTACCATTATTAGTGTCAACATTATCATTCAACAACACCATCATTTAAATTATTCTTTTCCATTTAGCATCCCCATCCTACATCATCAGTATCGTGAATGTTAATCATTGTCTGTATACATCACCATTACAAGTGTCATCATTACGATTGTTCTCAAGCATTACCATAATCACCATCATTTGTGATCATCAATATCACTATACATCTACACATTTACCCTTTAGCATCACCATCAGTCATCTTTATCGATAAATTCATTGATTTCTGCATACTCTTAACTTCATAACCATGTTAAATCACCACTAGCTATCACCATCATTAATATACATCATTATTGTTGCATGTATACACTTGAAGATAGTGTATTAATTTTAAAACAAAGAAGAAATCATAATTAATGCATTCCTACTATCATTCTCAAGTAATGATAATTATTTATAAACATCCACCTAATCATGAACTTAATGATGGCTGTTTCACATATGAGGTTTTGAACTCATCATCAATTAAAGTTCATTAATTATTCTATGTTTGTTACTGAGAACACCTTTCTTTACTCTGTCTCTATATGTATAAAAACAATTCTGGGTAAAAGATAGGAAAATTAAATGTTATTTGTCCTGATTTTGTTTGTTTAAAACTTGCTGTAAGACTTTTAGCGTTTATGCAATAGGGTATAATGTAATGCTTTGTTTATACGAGCGAGCGAGCGAAGTTTTCGCTTCGGTTTTAATGAAATTTAAGCCTAACCAAACAATAATCCATCTTTGGTCAAACACAAAAGGTATTTTAGTTCTTTATCCACATATTAACTATTCCTACATTGGTTCGATATTGTGCCAAAACCTGTGTTAACATTCTAAACGAGGTAGATCTTCTCTTTCTAAATAATTTCTTATTTTCTAACATGTATTTTGTTCCAGTAAGTCTAGTCCAAGCAAGAATAAACTGCTAAGCAGTCACTTTTCGATCTGATCGCGGAAGATAACTCAAGTGTTTTTCCTTTTCTTTATAATTATTCTTAGATATTACTTTAGTGGCTATATCTTCGCATTGGGTTTTATAAACTCGCTTTGTTCGAATTTCAATTTTAAAAGCAAATTAGCAGCTGAATGTTGGCTTTAATGAAAGAAAGAAAATGTAATGATTGTGCGTTATGCTTACATCGCAAGTCTCCTATAATTCTTGTTAGAATGACCATTAACACAACTTGTCTCGATTTGTTTGTACAGTGTATATGTATGTATATGACAGTGTTTGTACATGGATGAGACTTAAATAAATACATTCAATGCCGTACCGGTGATGTTAAATGGATCTCTCACTCAAGTGGCCGTGTGGCGATCAAGGAAAACAGTGACTAGACTGCGCGAAAATTAGGCTGATCTCAGTAATTAATGGTAGCCTAGTCTCGCAGAAAGATGTAAGTGTTATATGGTGTGACTCAACGGTACATGTGACAGACACATACATTTTGTAATGGAATAACTGAAAGTTGAATCTGTTGGAGTTCAAAAACACATTAAACTGTAGTTGAGTTATATTACAAAGGGTTCAGTGTACTTAAACATGTGTGACCTAGTTCTCTCGCACCAGTGTTGTTCACAGCATCCTTCCCTGTGTATCCTGGAAACCGACTATATCAAATCTATTGTTAGTGTCGCAAAACGATGCCTGTATGATGTACATACTAAATGAAAGGTTCAATCTAAACCTGCTAATATGTTTTAGCTCTTATTTTGCTACAATTATGCAAACTGTTAAATCGTTTTAAAATAGGTTTTAAGGCTCTGTGTTTACACATATTATATACGCGCGTTCGTGCGTGCGTTCGTGCGTATGTGTGTGTGTGAGTGTGCGTCTGTGTGTTGATCTCCTAAACAGGATCATAAAAAGGTAAATTGGTTACAGTTCTAGTGGTTTGTCAAAAGATGCATCTTGGACTAAAATACATGTATAAGGACAGTGAAGGCTCTGGTGAGACTGTGCGGATCCACAGGCTCGCCTGAGTCTTAACTGTACGCAGATGCATTAAGGCCTAAAACTCTAGACGCGAATCTAAGGGAAATCAGACATACATAGTGATTTTGGGTTTTGTTGACTGACTCAGGTGTGCAACCATTGAAAGTTGCGTTTTGAGCTCACCTAAGTCAGATGCTCAGAGTGAGTTATTTTGACCGGGCTTTGTCCGTTGTCCGTCAACAATTGTCTTCAAACGACATCTTCTCCTAAACTGCCTGGCCCATGTTGATAAAACGTTACCGGGATGTTCCTTTGGTGTTCCCCTTTCTAAGTTGTTCAAATAATATGAATTATATTTGGAACTCTAATCGCCACTCCTTGGAAAGCACAAACCGTCTTTTCGTAAACAGTTCCCCATATTTCAATTGTTTTGGCACTATTTATTGCTAATCGGAGCTTGTTTTCCTTATATGTGAATAGTGGAAACTTAGAAAATCTTCTTGTTCAAAAGTACTTGCCTAATTTTAAAATAGTTGGCGAAGATGTTCCTTGGGTGACCACTATCAATCCAATCAAGATTGTTCAGATTATTCCTATTCGTTGAAAAACATGGTTCCCAGGGGGCGGAGCTTGTTTTGCTTATATGTGTATAGTTAACACTTAAAATAATATTTTTGTCAAAAAGTATTGGCCCGATTTAAAAATAATCATTCGAATTATACTGATCCGTAGTAAAACGCTCCCTCCGGGTCGGGGCTTGTTTTCCCTATATGTAGACATGTAAATAGTGAAATTTTTAAAAATCATTGTGTCCTAAAGAACTCGTCAGATTTGAAAATAATTTGGCACATTTGTCTCTTTAGTGACCCTCTTTCAGGAATGTTCAAATTATTCTGATCCGTTAAAAAACATGGCCACCGAATGACTAATTACTGATAAGACAATCGATATTTTGAATGTCTAATGTCTAACGTCTAATGCTCTGCAAACTTTACAAACACTCTTATAGTTTCAATATTTTGTTATATGGCTTCATAATATGTAGACGAACAGTAATTGTTCCGGTGATACATTATATTACATTGTTATTGTGTTATAATGTGATGTAGTATTGTACCTTACAGGTTGATGAAGAATGTATATATTTATAATGTGATGTTGTATTGTACCGTACAGGTTGATGAAGAATGTATATATTTATAATGTGATGTTGTATTGTACCTTACAGTTTGATGAAGAATGTATATATTTATAATGTGATGTTGTATTGTACCTTACAGGTTGATGAAGAATGTATATATTTATAATGTGTTGTTGTATTGTACCTTACAGGTTGATGAAGAACGTATATATTTATAATGTGATGTTGTATTGTACCTTACAGGTTGATGAAGAACGTATATATTTATAATGTGATGTTGTATTGTACCTTACAGGTTGATGAAGAATGTATATATTTATAATGTGATGTTGTATTGTACCGTACAGGTTGATGAAGAATGTATATATTTATAATGTGATGTTGTATTGTACCTTACAGTTTGATGAAGAATGTATATATTTATAATGTGATGTTGTATTGTACCTTACAGGTTGATGAAGAATGTATATATTTATAATGTGTTGTTGTATTGTACCTTACAGGTTGATGAAGAACGTATATATTTATAATGTGATGTTGTATTGTACCTTACAGGTTGATGAAGAACGTATATATTTATAATGTGATGTTGTATTGTACCTTACAGGTTGATGAAGAACGTATATATTTATAATGTGATGTTGTATTGTACATTACAGGTTGATGAAGAACGTATATATTTATAATGTGATGTTGTATTGTACCTTACAGGTTGATGAAGAACGTATATATTTATAATGTGATGTTGTATCGTACCTTACAGGTTGATGAAGAACGTATATATTTATAATGTGATGTTGTATTGTACCTTACAGGTTGATGAAGAACGTATATATTTATAATGTGATGTTGTATCGTACCTTACAGGTTGATGCAGAACGTATATATTTATAATGTGATGTTGTATTGTACCTTACAGGTTGATGAAGAACGTATATATTTATAATGTGATGTTGTATTGTACCTTACAGGTTGATGAAGAACGTATATATTTATAATGTGATGTTGTATCGTACCTTACAGGTTGATGAAGAACGTATATATTTATAATGTGATGTTGTATCGTACCTTACAGGTTGATGAAGAATGTATATATTTATAGAGTGGGACCTGTGAATACAGACATCCATGCGAAGACATCCATATGCTCTTTGTTCACATGTGGTCTTTATAAAAAAAAGCGATCTTTAAGCAGAAAATGAGTAATTGGGAAACTAAAAATATGGTCGCTAAAGACAGGGATTTGCTAAAGATGGTTTCTTGAACGGAGTTGACTGTAGAGAAAGAATATATATGTTGTGTTCATCCTCGTATATGTATGTGCTAAAAATAGGTAAGTACATGTAATAAGGCACCAACTACCCAGACTTGTATGCACATGTAACAAGACAACAACTCCCAAGACTTGTACATGCATGTAAACACACCAACACCTCAGACTAGTACGCACATGTAACGAGACAACAACTCCTCAGACGTGTACGTACATGTAACGAGATACCAACTCCTCAGACTAGTACACACATGTAACGAGATACCAACTCCTCAGACTAGTACACACATGTAACGAGATACCAACTCCTCAGACTAGTACACACATGTAACGAGATACCAACTCCTCAGCCTAGTACACACATGTAACGAGATACCAACTCCTCAGACTAGTACACACATGTAACGAGATACCAACTCCTCAGACTAGTACACACATGTAACGAGATACCAACTCATCAGACTAGTACACACATGTAACGAAACATCAACTCCTAAGACTTGTACGCACATGTAACGAGACACCAACTCCTCAGACTAGTACACACATGTAACGAGACACCAACTCCTCAGACTAGTACACACACGTAACGAGATACCAACTCCTCAGACTTCAACGCACATGTAACGAGACACCAACTCCTTAGACTTGTACGCACATGTAACGAGACACCATCTCATCAGACTTGTACACATATGAAACGATACATCAACTCCCCAGACTCGTACGCACATGTAACGAGACATCAACACATCAGACTAGTACACACATGTAACGAGAGACCAACTCCCCAGACTCGTACGCACATGTAACGAGACACCAACTCCTCAGACTAGTACACACATGTAACGAGACACCAACTCCCCAGACTCGTACGCACATGTAACGAGACCTCAACTCCTCAGATTAGTACACACATGTAACGAGACACCAACTCCTCAGACTAGTACACACATGTAACGAGACATAAACTCCCCAGACTCGTACGCACATGTAACGAGACATCAACTCATCAGAGTAGTACACACATGTAACGAGACACCATCTCCTCGTACTAGTACACACATGTAACGAGACACCGACTCCTCAGTAACGAGACACCAACTCCTCAGACTAGTACACACATGTAACGAGACACTTACTCCCCAGACTCGTACGCACATGTAACGAGACCTGGAATAAATCAGGTGAGCGAATCAGGGCCATCATGGCCTTCTTGCTTTCAAATACTGCACACAAAATTGCTTATTTCCATTACGACTTAACTTTTCCCGTTAATAATGGAGAATTAAATAAATTGCAAAGTGGTTTTGCAACTGATTTGAAAGTTATTTTAAGATTATGTTGTTAATATTGTCTGGTCTTGAAGCTTTTTCCATGGAAAGAGACCATAGTGATCATTTAGTATTTGAACATGATGTGTTGATTGTGGCGATATGAACATTTTCAGAATGTTCCAATGATGAGATTTGTTCAAGGTTTCATTCTTAATATTTTCGTCGAGATTGCATGCGTGTTGTGATTTTTCAGATTTTAATAATAGCGTTCTTTTTCGTTTAAAGGATAATGATAAAAGGTTTGAACATGTCAAATAACAGTATATTGGGCAATGAAATCGAATATTTTGATCGATAAAAGGATCTGCAACTCCGGAAGTTTGAATATTGCAAGTGGATAAAGCGAGATATATGTCGATGAGTGATGATGAGGACTCCGTAAAGTGTGTAGGTTCTGTAATAACCTGTCGTAAGCTATTTTGTTCTGTTATTTTATAAATTGTATGTTGTGTGAATTGTTTTAGCAGGTCAAAATTAAAGTCTCCTGCTATTATAACATCTTTTATGTTTGTATCAAAAACAAGATCAATGGATCTTTCTATATTTGCAAAAGTTTGAGGGAGAGAATTTTGCCTCATCTCCGTTAAATTGTAGATCAGCAGGTCTTCTAATTGACGGTATATGTTTTATTTTGTAACTAAGTATGCCGCCATGGTCATTCCTACCCTGTCTTTTCTAAATGGTATTGTTAAGTTTACAATTTGTAATTATATTGTCACCAAGCTGCATCTCCGTGAGGAAAATAATGTCAAACTTTTGCAGTTTGCCTTGTAACATTTCTTGGTTATTAAAGAAGATGATGTACATTATACTGGACAAACGCACGGTTTGGGACCACATTTACTGTTATGGTGGGATGTAAAGAGAATATTTGTATTTCTACTCTCTAGCCCGGGATTTCGTGAATATCATTTGGAAAAGAATCAATGCCATCAAGGTTGTTCACTTAAAAAGTGTGAGAAGTTCGAGACAATTTGCTCTGTTTGAATGAAATAGAAAAGTGATATCCTTACTCTATATGCATGAAGCTCAATACACATTAAGTAACTGGTGGGGTACTTATGCAAAATATGAGTGAGGAGGTTCTCTAGTTGAACTGTCGATGACCAAATTAAGCGATATATATAGATATGGATATAAGTATTGTTGGATATGCGATTGATCTGCTCTATGGAAAAGAGTTATGTATGCAGGTTAACTGCACCGGGAAAGGTGCTGATTTGTTTCGGGTCACGATCGTATAGTCTTGTGGTTCAATTCATGTACAATCTACCAACGACACACCATCTAACGATAGCATGTATATACATTTACCCAATTACCGAGAGTCCGTTTTGGGGAAATGAAAACTCCCGAAAAGTTGTGATTTTGTCAGGTTTTATGTGTGTTTTTTGTTTTTTGTGAAATGAAGTTTCAAATGGATTTTAAATACGTGTAATAAAAACATCTTATAATAGGATTAGTAATTTATACATGTACTTAACATTATGCATCTATTCATAAAAGGTGTTCGTGATTGGATGCAGAGATAATATACATGAGCCAACGCTTGGGAGAAGGCGCAAGCCTGCATAACTGACCAGTGCAAGTCCAGATCAGCCTGCACATCAACCCCGTCCCAGCATAATGTACAACATATGACAGACAAAATCTTACAAAGCCTGTATAAGTAATATGTAAACATTGTAGATTCTGAACAGATTGTGCGGATACAGAGGCTAATTTGGACATACACTGTTCACGAAGACCAACCTGTACCATTTACTATTCGCAGGCTCATATTTACTTTTTATTTCGTTCCCTAAACAGACATGGTGCGATTTGTCATACCATGTCTGCGTGGGGAATGCAGCTGGTATAATTAATAGCCGTTTATGTATTATGCCAGTCCTTATGCGCATGCAACTATGCACTCAAAAAAAACATATACAGTCAATATTTTGCAAAAAGGATATACATGAGTATAAAAAGATATATACATTGAGAAATCTATAAGAAAGGATATCCTTATAACAGATTGGACAATCAACGCAGACTGGTAAAAAATGAAAACCCTCTGACACTAGTATAATCTGCGGTTTTCATTTGGCATTCGGGCAAATTTATTCCGGTTTAATATCATTTTTCAATTGTCCGACTTTATTTTCATGCATGTAATTAAAGAATACGTTTGGTTGTGCTTAAGGTTATGTACTCTTGTCGAAAAATGTCGAATATCTACAAGAGCACATATTTAGGGAGATAACGTAGATAATTTTAATTTCATTGACCTCCCTACACCTTTCAGAAATGGAACATAAGGACAGATAGCAAATCAAAAGTAATTATTGTCATCAACACCACCATATCTCAAATAGCAAAGTCATCACCATCATCATCATCTTCCCTAAGAATGATATATTTTTCATCCTAATGATTTGTTTATTTCTCAATACCGTTCAAAAAAAGAACATAATTTTACATAAACATTATCATAAATAGAATTATCATCAGCAGCACCAGCACAAGCAACAGCAGCAGCATCATTATCATCATTACCACCATCAGAATCATCTTTCTTCAGCAAGGACAATACTTTCTGTTTATCTCATTAGAGAATTAATATGTTTTCATTACCATTTACCATTCACCATCACCATTATTCATCGCCATAATTGTGTTGCCGACGCAAGAAAATGACAATGTAAAAGTAAAATCATCAAATACAACACATTTATTCAGAGACAAGAAATAATAACCACACACTTTCTTAATACTATACTTGTGGTGATTTTTGGACGCAAGTGGTATCCAGCAATCACGGTGGCCTAGTCGTCAAAAGATTTCTGTGCAATTGCATGAACCAAATATGTATAACTAGTAGTCTAGTGTGAAACCATGACCTTTTCCGCTGTTATTCAAGTCATCAATCTTAGTAAGCAGTTATCTTTTAATTCCTTCCAAATCCAACAAATTATCCAACCTTATTATTTTTTTTTTTTATTCCTTCCAAATCCAACAAAATAACCATCCTTTCTTAACAATTATTCACAACATATAAAATGCCTAAAAGTGGGTTCCGCAAGGGACGAGCGTATACAGGACATCCTCTGCCTGTTCTGGACATTACTTTTCCCTATAAACACATTCATCAATGGTGCGTGCCATCCCAAATCTAACAAAATATCCATCCTGCCATCACAATTATCCACAACATATAAAAGGCCTAAAAGTGGGTACCGCGAGAGATGCGCTAATACAGGACATCCTCTGCCGGTTCAGGACATCACTCTCCTCTATGAATACTTTTGAATGGTTTGTGCCATAGTCAAAGCAATGCATGCAACTTTGGATTGTTGGAATCCTGTGAGAAACGGCCATGGAAGGTTCCGTCATCCTTGCCATGCCATGTAAAAAAACACCTCTCAGTTCCCTGCACCTCGTCCGTGACACCCGAGACCCAGTTCCTGACTGATGCAGAGTTCAAGCCTCGAGGTCATCATCAATTAAAGTTCATTAATTCTTCTATGTTTGTTACTAAGAACACCTTTCTTTTCTCTGTCTCTATATGTATATAAACAATTCTGGGTAAAAGATAGGAACATTAAGTGTTATTTGTCCTGATTTTGTTTGTTTAAAACTTGCTGTAAGACTTTTAGCGTTTATGCAATAGGGTATAATGTAATGCTTTGTTTATACGAGCGAGCGAGCGAAGTTTTCGCTTCGGTTTTAATGAAATTTAAGCCTAACCAAACAATAATCCATCTTTGGACAAACACAAAAGGTATTTTAGCTCTTTATCCACATATTAACTTTCTTATGTATTTACTATTCCTACATTGGTTCGATATTGTGCCAAAATCAGTTTTAACATTCTTAAACGAGGTAGATCTGATCTTTCTAAATAATTTCTTAGTTTCTAACATGTATTTTGTTCCAGCAATTCTAGTCCAAGCAAGAATAAACTGCTAATCAGTCACTTTTCGATCTGATCGCGGAAGATAACTCAAGTGTTTTTCCTTTTCTTTATAATTATTCTTAGATATTACTTTAGTGGCTATATCTTCGCATTGGGTTTTATAAACTCGCTTTGTTCGAATTTCAATTTTAAAAGCAAATTAGCAGCTGAATGTTGGCTTTAATGAAAGAAAGAAAATGTAATGATTGTGCGTTATGCTTACATCGCAAGTCTCCTATAATTCTTGTTAGAATGACCATTAACACAACTTGTCTCGATTTGTTTGTACAGTGTATATGTATGTATATGACAGTGTTTGTACATGGATGAGACTTAAATAAATACATTCAATGCCGTACCGGTGATGTTAAATGGATCTCTCACTCAAGTGGCCGTGTGGCGATCAAGGAAAACAGTGACTAGACTGCGCGAAAATTAGGCTGATCTCAGTAATTAATGGTAGCCTAGTCTCGCAGAAAGATGTAAGTGTTATATGGTGTGACTCAACGGTACATGTGACAGACACATACATTTTGTAATGGAATAACTGAAAGTTGAATCTGTTGGAGTTCAAAAACACATTAAACTGTAGTTGAGCATATTACAAAGGGTTCAGTATACTTAAACATGTGTGACCTAGTTCTCTCGCACCAGTGTTGTTCACAGCATCCTTCCCTGTGTATCCTGGAAACCGTCTATATCAAATATATTGTCAGTGTCGCAAAACGATGCCTGTATGATGTACATACTAAATGAAAGGTTCAATCTAAACCTGCTAATATGTTTTAGCTCTTATTTTGCTACAATTATGCAAACTGTTAAATCGTTTTAAAATAGGTTTTAAGGCTCTGTGTTTACACATATTATATACGCGCGTTCGTGCGTGCGTTCGTGCGTATGTGTGTGTGTGAGTGTGCGTCTGTGTGTTGATCTCCTTAACAGGATCATAAAAAGGTAAATTGGTTACAGTTCTAGTGGTTTGTCAAAAGATGCATCTTGGACTAAAATACATGTATAAGGACAGTGAAGGCTCTGGTGAGACTGTGCGGATCCACAGGCTCGCCTGAGTCTTAACTGTACGCAGATGCATTAAGGCCTAAAACTCTAGACGCGAATCTAAGGGAAATCAGACATACATAGTGATTTTGGGTTTTGTTGACTGACTCAGGTGTGCAACCATTGAAAGTTGCGTTTTGAGCTCACTTAAGTCAGATGCTCAGAGTGAGTTATTTTGACCGGGCTTTGTCCGTTGTCCGTCAACAATTGTCTTCAAACGACATCTTCTCCTAAACTGCCTGGCCCATTTTGATAAAACGTTACCGGGATGTTCCTTTGGTGTTCCCCTTTCTAAGTTGTTCAAATAATATGAATTATATTTGGAACTCTAATCGCCACTCCTTGGAAAGCACAAACCGTCTTTTCGTAAACAGTTCCCCATATTTCAATTGTTTTGGCACTATTTATTGCTAATCGGAGCTTGTTTTCCTTATATGTGAATAGTGGAAACTTAGAAAATCTTCTTGTTCAAAAGTACTTGCCTAATTTTAAAATAGTTGGCCAAGATGTTCCTTGGGTGACCACTATCAATCCAATCAAGATTGTTCAGATTATTCCTATTCGTTGAAAAACATGGTTCCCAGGGGGCGGAGCTTGTTTTGCTTATATGTGTATAGTTAACACTTAAAATAATATTTTTGTCAAAAAGTACTGGCCCGATTTAAAAATAATCAGTAATTAATGGTAGCCTAGTCTCGCAGAAAGATGTAAGTGTTATATGGTGTGACTCAACGGTACATGTGACAGACACATACATTTTGTAATGGAATAACTGAAAGTTGAATCTGTTGGAGTTCAAAAACACATTAAACTGTAGTTGAGTTATATTACAAAGGGTTCAGTATACTTAAACATGTGTGACCTAGTTCTCTCGCACCAGTGTTGTTCACAGCATCCTTCCCTGTGTATCCTGGAAACCGTCTATATCAAATCTATTGTCAGTGTCGCAAAACGATGCCTGTATGATGTACATACTAAATAAAAGGTTCAATCTAAACCTGCTAATATGTTTTAGCTCTTATTTTGCTACAATTACGCAAACTGTTAAATCGTTTTAAAATAGGTTTTAAGGCTCTGTGTTTACACATATTATATACGCGCGTTCGTGCGTGCGTTCGTGCGTATGTGTGTGTGTGAGTGTGCGTCTGTGTGTTGATCTCCTAAACAGGATCATAAAAAGGTAAATTGGTTACAGTTCTAGTGGTTTGTCAAAAGATGCATCTTGGACTAAAATACATGTATAAGGACAGTGAAGGCTCTGGTGAGACTGTGCGGATCCACAGGCTCGCCTGAGTCTTAACTGTACGCAGATGCATTAAGGCCTAAAACTCTAGACGCGAATCTAAGGGAAATCAGACATACATAGTGATTTTGGGTTTTGTTGACTGACTCAGGTGTGCAACCATTGAAAGTTGCGTTTTGAGCTCACCTAAGTCAGATGCTCAGAGTGAGTTATTTTGACCGGGCTTTGTCCGTTGTCCGTCAACAATTGTCTTCAAACGACATCTTCTCCTAAACTGCCTGGCCCATTTTGATAAAACGTTACCGGGATGTTCCTTTGGTGTTCCCCTTTCTAAGTTGTTCAAATAATATGAATTATATTTGGAACTCTAATCGCCACTCCTTGGAAAGCACAAACCGTCTTTTCGTAAACAGTTCCCCATATTTCAATTGTTTTGGCATTATTTATTGCTAATCAGAGCTTGTTTTCCTTATATGTGAATAGTGGAAACTTAGAAAATCTTCTTGTTCAAAAGTACTTGCCTAATTTTAAAATAGTTGGCCAAGATGTTCCTTGGGTGACCACTATCAATCCAATCAAGATTGTTCAGATTATTCCTATTCGTTGAAAAACATGGTTCCCAGGGGGCGGAGCTTGTTTTGCTTATATGTGTATAGTTAACACTTAAAATAATATTTTTGTCAAAAAGTACTGGCCCGATTTAAAAATAATCAGTAATTAATGGTAGCCTAGTCTCGCAGAAAGATGTAAGTGTTATATGGTGTGACTCAACGGTACATGTGACAGACACATACATTTTGTAATGGAATAACTGAAAGTTGAATCTGTTGGAGTTCAAAAACACATTAAACTGTAGTTGAGCATAATACAAAGGGTTCAGTATACTTAAACATGTGTGGCCTAGTTCTCTCGCACCAGTGTTGTTCACAGCATCCTTCCCTGTGTATCCTGGAAACCGTCTATATCAAATATATTGTCAGTGTCGCAAAACGATGCCTGTATGATGTACATACTAAATGAAAGGTTCAATCTAAACATGCTAATATGTTTTAGCTCTTATTTTGCTACAATTATGCAAACTGTTAAATTGTTTTAAAATAGGTTTTAAGGCTCTGTGTTTACACATATTATATACGCGCGTTCGTGCGTGCGTTCGTGCGTATGTGTGTGTGTGAGTGTGCGTCTGTGTGTTGATCTCCTAAACAGGATCATAAAAAGGTAAATTGGTTACAGTTCTAGTGGTTTGTCAAAAGATGCATCTTGGACTAAAATACATGTAGAAGGACAGTGAAGGCTCTGGTGAGACAGTGCGGATCCACAGGCTCGCCTGAGTCTTAACTGTACGCAGATGCATTTAAGGCCTAAAACTCTAGACGCGAATCTAAGGGAAATCAGACATACATAGTGATTTTGGGTTTTGTTGACTGACTCAGGTGTACAACCATTGAAAGTTGCGTTTTGAGCTCACCTAAGTCAGATGCTCAGAGTGAGTTATTTTGACCGGGCTTTGTCCGTTGTCCGTCAACAATTGTCTTCAAACGACATCTTCTCCTAAACTGCCTGGCCCTTGTTGATGAAACGTTACCGGGATGTTCCTTTGGTGGTCCCCTTTCTAAGTTGTTCAAATAATATGAATTATATTTAGAACTCTAATTGCCACTCCTTGGAAAGCACAAACCGTCTTTTCGTAAACAGTTCCCCATATTTCAATTGTTTTGGCACTATTTATTGTCAATCGGAGCTTGTTTTCCTTATATGTGAATAGTGGAAACTTAGAAAATCTTCTTGTTCAAAAGTACTTGCCTAATTTTAAAATAGTTGGCCAAGATGTTCCTTGGGTGACCACTATCAATCCAATCAAGATTGTTCAGATTATTCCTATTCGTTGAAAAACATGGTTCCCAGGGGGCGGAGCTTGTTTTGCTTATATGTGTATAGTTAACACTTAAAATAATATTTTTGTCAAAAAGTACTGGCCCGATTTAAAAATAATCATTCGAATTATACTGATCCGTAGTAAAACGCTCCCTCCGGGTCGGGGCTTGTTTTCCCTATATGTAGACATGTAAATAGTGAAATCTTTAAAAATCATTGTGTCCTAAAGAACTCGTCAGATTTGAAAATAATTTGGCACATTTGTCTCTTTAGTGACCCTCTTTCAGGAATGTTCAAATTATTCTGATCCGTTGAAAAACATGGCCACCGAATGACTAATTACTGATAAGACAATCGATATTTTTAATGTCTAATGTCTAACGTCTAATGCTCTGCAAACTTTACACACACTCTTATAGTTTCAATATTTTGTTATATGGCTTCATAATATGTAGACGAACAGTAATTGTTCCGGTGATACATTATATTACATTGTTATAGTGTTATAATGTGATGTAGTATTGTACCTTACAGGTTGATGTATATATTTATAATGTGATGTTGTATTGTATCGTAAAGGTTGATGAAGAATGTATATATTTATAATGTGATGTTGTATTGTACCTGACAGTTTGATGAAGAATGTATATATTTATAATGTGATGTTGTATTGTACCTTACAGGTTGATGAAGAATGTATATATTTATAATGTGTTGTTGTATTGTACCTTACAGGTTGATGAAGAACGTATATATTTATAATGTGATGTTGTATTGTACCTTACAGGTTGATGAAGAACGTATATATTTATAATGTGATGTTGTATTGTACCTTACAGGTTGATGAAGAACGTATATATTTATAATGTGATGTTGTATTGTACCTTACAGGTTGATGAAGAACGTATATATTTATAATGTGATGTTTTATTGTACCTTACAGGTTGATGAAGAACGTATATATTTATAATGTGATGTTGTATTGTACATTACAGGTTGATGAAGAACGTATATATTTATAATGTGATGTTGTATTGTACCTTACAGGTTGATGAAGAACGTATATATTTATAATGTGATGTTGTATCGTACCTTACAGGTTGATGAAGAACGTATATATTTATAATGTGATGTTGTATTGTACCTTACAGGTTGATGAAGAACGTATATATTTATAATGTGATGTTGTATCGTACCTTACAGGTTGATGAAGAACGTATATATTTATAATGTGATGTTGTATTGTACCTTACAGGTTGATGAAGAACGTATATATTTATAATGTGATGTTGTATTGTACCTTACAGGTTGATGAAGAACGTATATATTTATAATGTGATGTTGTATCGTACCTTACAGGTTGATGAAGAACGTATATATTTATAATGTGATGTTGTATCGTACCTTACAGGTTGATGAAGAATGTATATATTTATAGAGTGGGACCTGTGAATACAGACATCCATGCGAAGACATCCATATGCTCTTTGTTCACATGTGGTCTTTATAAAAAAAGGGATCTTTAAGCAGAAAATGAGTAATTGGGAAACTAAAAATATGGTCGCTAAAGACAGGGATTTGCTAAAGATGGTTTCTTGAACGGAGTTGACTGTAGAGAAAGAATATATATGTTGTGTTCATCCTCGTATATGTATGAGCTAAAAATAGGTAAGTACATGTAATAAGGCACCAACTATCCAGACTTGTAAGCACATGTAACAAGACACCAACTCCCAAGACTTGTACATGCATGTAAACACACCAACACCTCAGACTAGTACGCACATGTAACGAGACAACAACTCCTCAGACGTGTAATCACATGTAACGAGACACCAACTCATCAGACTTGTACTTACATGTAACGAGATACCAACTCCTCAGACTAGTACACACATGTAACGAGATACCAACTCCTCAGACTAGTACACACATGTAACGAGATACCAACTCCTCAGACTAGTACACACATGTAACGAGATACCAACTCCTCAGCCTAGTACACACATGTAACGAGATACCAACTCCTCAGACTAGTACACACATGTAACGAGATACCAACTCCTCAGACTAGTACACACATGTAACGAGATACCAACTCATCAGACTAGTACACACATGTAACGAAACATCAACTCCTAAGACATGTACGCACATGTAACGAGACACCAACTCCTCAGACTAGTACACACATGTCACGAGACACCAACTCCTCAGACTAGTACACACACGTAACGAGATACCAACTCCTCAGACTTGAACGCACATGTAACGAGACACCAACTCCTTAGACTTGTACGCACATGTAACGAGACACCATCTCATCATACTTGTACACATATGTAACGAGACATCAACTCCCAAGACTCGTACGCACATGTAACGAGACATCAACTCATCAGACTAGTACACACATGTAACGAGAGACCAACTCCCCAGACTCGTACGCACATGTAACGAGACACCAACTCCTCAGACTAGTACACACATGTAACGAGACACCAACTCCCCAGACTCGTACGCACATGTAACGAGACCTCAACTCTTCAGACTAGTACACACATGTAACGAGACACCAACTCCTCAGACTAGTACACACATGTAACGAGACATAAACTCCCCAGACTCGTACGCACATGTAACGAGACATCAACTTCTCAGACTAGTACACACATGTAACGAGACACCATCTCCTCAGACTAGTACACACATGTAACGAGACACCGACTCCTCAGTAACGAGACACCAACTCCTCAGACTAGTACACACATGCAACGAGACACTTACTCCCCAGACTCGTACGCACATGTAACGAGACCTCAACTCCTCAGACTAGTACACACATGTAACGAGACACCAACTCCTCAGACTAGTACACACATGTAACGAGACATAAACTCTCCAGACTCGTAGGCACATGTAACGAGACATCAACTCCTCAGACTAGTTCACACATGTAACGAGACACCATCTCCTCAGACTAGTACACACATGTAACGAGACACCGACTCCTCAGTAACGAGACACCAACTCCTCAGACTAGTACACACATGTAACGAGACATCAACTCCTCAGTCTAGTAAACACATGTAACGAGACACCAACTACTTAGACTAGTACACACATTTAACGAGACACCAACTCCTCAGACTTGTACGCACATGTAACGAGACATCAACTGCTCAGACTAGTACGCACATATAACGAGAGAACAACTGCTCAGACTAGCACGCACATGTAACGAGACATCAACGAGACACCATCTCATCAGACGTATACACACATGTAACGAGACACCGACTACTCACACTAGTACGCACATGTAACGTGACACCAACTCCTCACGCTAGTACGCACATGTAACGTGACACCAACTCCTCAGACTAATACGGACATGTAACGAGACAACAACTCCTCAGACCAGTACGCACATGTAACGAGATACAAACTCCTCAGACCAGAACGCACATGTAACGAGACACCAACTCCTCAGACCAGTACGCAAATGTAAGAGACACAAACTCCTCAGACCAGTACGCACATGTAACGAGACACCAACTCCTCAGACTAGTACGCAAACATAAGAGACACAAACTCCTCAGACCAGTACGCACATGTAACGAGACATCAACTCCTCACACTAGTACGCACATGTAACGAGACATCAACTCCTCAGACTTGTACACACATGTAACGAGACAGCAACTCCTCAGACGTGTACACACATGTAACGAAACACCAACTCATCAGACTAGTACACACATGCAACGAGACACCAACTCCTCAGACTTGTACGCACATGTAACGAGACACCAACTCCTCAGACTTGTACGCACATGTAACGAGACACCAACTCCTCAGACTAGTACACACATGTAACGAGACACCAACTCATCAGACTTGTACGTACATTTCACGAGATACCAACTCCTCAGACTAGTACACACATGTAACGAGATACCAACTCCTCAGACTAGTACACACATGTAACGAGATACCAACTCCTCAGACTAGTACACACATGTAACGAGATACCAACTCCTCAGACTAGTACACACATGTAACGAGATACCAACTCCTCAGACTAGTACAGACATGTAACGAGATACCAACTCCTCAGACTAGTACACACATGTAACGAGACATCAACTCCTAAGACTTGATCGCACATGTAACGAAACACCAACTCCTTAGACTTGTACGCACATGTAACGAGACACCATCTCATCAGACGTGTACACACATGTAACGAGACATCAACTCCCCAGACTCGTACGCACATGTAACGAGACATCAACTCCTCAGACTAGTACACACATGTAACGAGACACCAACTCCCTATACTCGTACGCACATGTAACGAGACACCAACTCACCAGACTCGTACACACATATAACGAGACCTCAACTCCTCAGACTAGTACACACATGTAACGAGACACCAACTCCTCAGACTAGTACACACATGTAACGAGACATAAACTCCCTAGACTCGTACGCACATCATGTAACGAGACATCAACTCCTCAGACTAGTAAACACATGTAACGAGACACCATCTCCTCAGACTAGTACACACATGTAACGAGTCACCGACTCCTCAGACTTGTACGCACATGTAACGAGACACCAACTCCCCAGACTCGTACGCACATATAACGAGACACCAACTCATCAGACTAGTACGCACATGTAACGCGACACCAACTCCCTGCACTTGTACGCACATGTAACGAGACAACAACTCCTTAGACTTGTACACACATGTAACGAGACACCAACTCCTCAGACTTGTACGCACATGTAACGCGACACTAACTCCCTGGACTTGTACGCACATGTAACGCGACACCAACTCCCTGGACTTGTACGCACATGTAACGAGACAACAACTCCTTAGACTAGTACACACATGTAACAAGACAACAACTTCTTAGACGTGTACGCACATGTAACGCGACACCAACTCCTCAGACTTGTACGCACATGTAACGCGACACCAACTCCTCAGACATGTACGCACATGTAACGCGACACCATATCCTCAGACGTGTTCGCACATGTAACGAGATACCAACTCCTCAGACTTGTACGCACATGTAACTAGACACCAACTACTCAGGCTAGTACGCACATGTAACGAGACACCAACTACTCAGACTAACACGCACATGTAACTAGACACCAACTCCTCAGACTAGTACGCACATGTATCTAGACACCGACTCCCTAGAATTGTACGCACATGTAACGAGATACCAACTCCACAGACTTGTACGCACATGTAACGAGACACAAACTACTCAGACTTGTACGCACATGTAACAGGAAATCAACTCCCCAGACTTGTACGCACATGTAACGATACACCAACTACTCAGACGTGTACGCACATGTAACGAGACACCAACTACTCAGACTAGTTCGCACATGTAACGAGACACCAACTACTCAGACTAGTACTCACATGCAACAGGACACCAACTACTCAGACTTGTACGCACATGAAACGAGACACCAACTACTCAGACTAGTACGCACATGAAACAGGAAACCAACTACTCAGACTTGTACGCACATGAAACAGGACGCCAACTACTCAGACTTGTACGCACATGAAACAGGACATCAACTACTCAGAATTGTACGCACATGAAACGAGACACCTACTACTCAGACTAGTACGCACATGAAACAGGACACAACTACTCAGACTTGTACGCACATGAAACAGGACACCAACTACTCAGACTTGTACGCACATGAAACAGGACACCAACTACTCAGACTTTTACGCACATGAAACAGGATACCAACTACTCAGACTTGTACGCACATGTAAAAAAACAGCAACTTCACAGACTTGTACGCACATGTGAAAAGACAGCAACTCCAGAAACTCGCACATGTATCAGGACACCAACTCCCCAGAATGGTATTCATATACAATACGTTAACTCCCTAGACATGTACGCGCGTGTAATAAGACACAAAGTCCTCGGAAATTTACGCAAATGTAACAAGACACCAACTACCCAGACTTGTACGTACATGTAACAAGAAATCAACTGCCTAGACTTGTACGCACATGTAACAAGGCACCAACTCCTCGGACGTGTACGCACAGATAACGAGACACCGGCTCCCCAGACTTGCTCACACATGTAATGAAACACCAACTCCCCGAACTTCCACGCACATGTAACAGAACACCAACTCCCCGAACTTCTACGCACATGTAACGATACACCAACTCCCCAGACTTGTACGCACATGTTACGATACACTAACTCCCCACACTTGTACGCACATGTAACGATACACTAACACCCCAGACTTGTACACACATGTAACGAGACACCAACCCCTCAGACTTATACGTACATGTAACGATACACCAACTCCCCAGATTTGTAAGCACATGTAACGAGACACCAACTAGTCAGACTAGTACGCACATGTAACTAGACACAAACTCCTCAGACTTGTACGCACATGTAGCGAGACACTAACTCCTCAGACTTGTACACACATGTAACGAGACACCAACTACTCAGACTAGTACGCACATGTAACTAGACAACAACTCCCCAGACTTGTACGCACATGTAACGATACACCAACTCCCCAGACTTGTACGCACATGTAACGATACACCAACTCCCCAGACTTGTACGCACATGTAACGATACACTTACTCCCCAGACTTGTACACACATGTAACGAGACACCAACTCCTCAGACTTGTACGTACATGTTACGATACACCAAATCCCCAGATTTGTAAGCACATGTAACGAGACACCAACTACTCAGACTAGTACGCACATGTAACTAGACACCAACTCCTCAGACTTGGACGCACATGTAGCGAGACACCAACTCCTCAGACGTGTACGCACATGAAACAGGACATCAACTCCTCAGACTTGTACGCACATGTAGCGAGACACCAACTCCTCAGACTTTTACGCACATGAAACAGAACATCAACTACCCAGACTTGACCGCACATGTAACTAGACACCAACTCCTCAGACTTGTACGCACATGTAGCGAGACACCAACTCCTCAGACTTGTACGCACATGAAACAGGACATCAACTACTCAGACTGATATACATATGTAACAAGACACCAACTACTCAGACTACTACGCACATGTAACTAGACACCAGCTCCCCAGACTTGTAAGCACATGTAACTAGACACCAACTCCCCGACTTGTACGCACATGTAACAAGACACCAACTACTCAGACTTATACGCACATGTAACGAGACACTAACTCCTCAGACTTGTACGCACATGTAACTAAACACCAACTCCCCAGACGTGTAGGCACATGTTACAAGACACCAACTACTCAGACTAGTACGCACATGTAACTAGACACCAACTCCACAGACTCGTACGCTTATGTAACGAGACACCAATTCCTCAGACTAGTACATACATGTAGCGAGACACCAACTACCCACGCAGATGTAACGAGACCTCAACTCATCAGACTAGTACACACTTGTAACGAGACACCAACTCCTCATACTTGTACGTACATGTAACGAGACACCATCTCATCAGACGTGTACACACATGTAACGAGACACGGCTACACTAGTACGCACATGTAACCTGACACCAACTCCTAAGACTAATACAGACATGTAACGAGACACCAACTCCTCAGACTTGTACGCACATGTAGCGAGACATCAACTCCTCAGACTTGTACGCACATGTAACGCGACATCAACTCCTCAGGCTTGTACGCACATATAACGCGACACCATCTCCTCGAGACACCAACTCCTCAGATTTGTAAGCACATGTAACGAGACATCAACTACTCAGACTAGTACGCACATGTAACTAGACACCAACTCCTCAGACTTGTACGCACATGTAGCGAGACACCAACTCCTCAGACGTGTACGCACATGAAACAGGACATCAACTTCCCAGACTTGTACGCACATGTAGCGAGACACCAACTCCTCAGACTTGTACGCACATGAAACAGGGTATCAACTACCCAGACTTGACCGCACATGTAACTAGACACCAACTCCTCAGACTTGTACGCACATGTAGTGAGACACCAACTCCTCAGACTTGTACGCACATGTAACGAGACACTAACTCCTCAGACTTGTACGCACATGTAACTAAACACCAACTCTCCAGACTTGTACGCACATGTAACTAGACACCAACTACTCAGACTAGTACGCACATGTAACTAGACACCAACTCCCCAGACTCGTACGCACATGTAACGAGATACCAACTCCTCAGACTAGTACATACATGTAACGAGACACCAACTCCCCAGACTCGTACGCAGATGTAACGAGACCTCAACTCCTCAGACTAGTACACCCATGTAACGAGACACCAACTCCTCAGACTTGTACGTACATGTAACGAGACACCATCTCATCAGACGTGTACACACATGTAACGAGACACCGACTACTCACACTAGTACGCACATGTAACGAGACACCAACTCCTCAGACTTGTACGTACATGTAACGAGACACCATCTCATCAGACGTGTACGCACATGTAACGAGATACCAACTCCTCAGACCAGTACGCAAATGTAAGAGACACAAACTCCTCAGACCAGTACGCACATGTAACGAGACACCAACTCCTCAGACTAGTACGCAAATATAAGAGACACAAACTCCTCAGACTTGTTCACACATGTAACGAGATACCAACTCCTCAGACCAGTACGCAAATGTAAGAGACACAAACTCCTCAGACCAGTACGCACATGTAACGAGACACCAACTCCTCAGACCAGTAAGCAAATATAAGAGACATCAACTACTCACACTAGTACGCACATGTAACGAGACATCAACTCCTCAGACTTGTACACACATGTAACGAGATACCAACTCCTCTGACTTGTATACACATGTAACGAGACAGCAACTCCTCAGACGTGTACACACATGTAACGAGACACCAACTCATCAGACTAGTACACACATGTAACGAGACACCAACTCCTCAGACTTGTACGCACATGTAAAGAGACACCAACTCCTCAGACTTGCACGCACATGTAGCGAGACATCAACTCCTCAGACTTGTACGCACATGTGACACCAACTCCTCAGACTTGTACGCACATGTAGCGAGACATCAACTCCTCAGACTTGTACGCACATGTAACGCGACACCAACTCCTCAGGCTTGTACGCACATATAACGCGACACCAACTCCCTGGACTTGTACGCACATGTAACGAGACACCAACTCCTTAGACTTGTACGCACATATAACGAGACACCATCTCCTCAGACGTGTACGCACATGTAACGCGACACCAACTCCCTGGACTTGCACGCACATGTAACGAGACAACAACTCCTTAGACTTGTACGCACATGTAACGAGACAACAACTCCTCAGACATGTACGCACATGTAACGCGACACCAACTCCTTAGACTTGTACGCACATGTAACGAGACGACAACTCCTCAGACATGTACGCACATGTAACGCGACACCAACTCCCTGGACTTGTACGCACATGTAACGAGACACCAACTCCTCAGACCTGTACGCACATGTAACGCGACACTAACTCCCTGGACTTGTACGCACATGTAAGAACGACACCAACTCCCTGGACTTGTACGCACATGTAACGAGACAACAACTCCTTAGACTAGTACACACATGTAACGAGACAACAACTCCTCAGACGTGTACACACATGTAACTCGACACTAACTCCTCAGAC
This sequence comes from Serripes groenlandicus, assembly GCA_031761405.1. NCBI lineage: Eukaryota > Metazoa > Mollusca > Bivalvia > Cardiida > Cardiidae > Serripes > Serripes groenlandicus. The sequence continues at coordinate 25,688,609 of JASEVX010000005.1, forward strand.
TTGTACGCACATGTAACGCGACACCAACTCCTCAGACGTGTACGCACATGTAACGCGACACCAAATCTTCAGACGTGTACGCACATGTAACGAGATACCAACTCCTCAGACTTGTACGCACATGTAACGAGACAACAACTCCTCAGACTAGTACGCACATGTAACGAGACACCAACTCCTCAAACTTGTACGCACATGTAACGAGATACCAACTCATCGGACGTGTACGCACATGTAACGAGACACCAACTCCTCAGACTAGTACACACATGTAACGAGACACCAACTCCTCAAACTTGTACGCACATGTAACGAGATACCAACTCATCGGACGTGTACGCACATGTAACGAGACACCAACTCCTCAGACTAGTACACACATGTAACGAGATACCAACTCCTCAGACTTGTACGCACATGTAACGAGACAACAACTCCTCAGACTAGTACACACATGTAACGAGATACCAACTCCTCAGACTTGTACGCACATGTAACGAGAGAATAACTCCTCAGAATAGTACGCACATGTAACGCGACACCAACTCCTCAGAATTGTACGCACATGTAACGAGACACCAACTCCTCAGACTTGTACGCACATGTAGCGAGACATCAACTCCTCAGACTTGTACGCACATGTAACGCGACACCAACTCCTCAGACTTGTACGCACATGTAACGAGACATCATCTCCTCACACTAGTACGCACATGTAACACGACACCAACTCCTCAGACTTGTACGCACATGTAACGAGACATCATCTCCTCACACTAGTACGCACATGTAACACGACACCAAATCCCCAGACGTGTACGCACATGTAACGAGATACCAACACTTCTGACTTGTATAAACATGTAATGAAATCAACTACTCAGGCTTGTTCGCACATGAAATGAGAGACCAACTCCCTAGGGATGTACGCATTTGTAGCAAGACATCAACTCCCTAGACATTTACAAGCATGTAACAAGAAACCAACTACCTAGACTTGTACGCACATGTAAGAAGACACCAACTCCCTAGACATTTACGCACATGTAATAAGACACCAACTCCTCGGACTAGTACGCACATGTTACGAGACACCAGCTCCCCAGACTTGTTCGCACATGCAAAGAAACAGAAACTCCCGAGACTTGTTCGCACATGTAACGAAACACCAACTCCCCGAACTTCCACGCACATGTAACAGAATACCAACTCCCCAGACTTCCATCCAAATGTAAAGAGACACATTCTCTCCATATCGGTTCGTATAAAACGGGAAGTGATGTGTTAAAAATCACCGATCTAAATCATTCCGCTCACAAATAAGTCAAACAAACAGCAAAGGGCTCCTAACTCTTTGCTCAGTATTTGTGCTCAAATATATGATGGACAGTAGTAAATTAATTTCACAAAATTGACCTATCAATTGTTTTATTTTGAGAACAGAGTCTATTTCTGAGAACAGCGAGCGTTTTCAGAGTATTAAAGTTTCGGGCCTCGCGACATTATCTAGGCAAATTAATATAGAATCAAAGTACTAAAAGTACTTCTGGAAGGTGATTTTAGAGTGATGTCAGCCAGGTGCAGATGGGATAATGAATTGTATGCAAGGTATGAACAGATATCTTTGCATAAAGGCATGATTAAGTATGAGTGTGCCCTCAATTCAAATCAATTCTCACATTACAAGCACATTAAGAAAGTGTTATAACATTTAAATAATATCATGATATCTAACGATGATCAGATCTTTATAGATATAATTTTATTTTGATGTGTATTACGCGCAAAGTGTGGATTCAAACACTTCCAAATATTAGACATTTAAAACAATTAGATATTCGGATAAAATCTGATTGATTGAAACGTAATGTTAAAAAAAGAGCAAATGCTTATTAAAACCAAAAGCTTCTTTTCCCACAACATTTTTCTTTCAAGAGCTACACTATCTAAAGAGGCAACGTGTTAGGGTGTTTATCCAGTATGCATGATTTCGATTTTACCATACCAATTCAGGAAAAGTGATTTTCACATCTTTTCAACTTTCCCACGGTAGATCAGTCGGTAGCGACGCGGGCTGTCAATCCAGCGGTCGTGAGTTCGAATCCAAGCTCAGCCAACATTTTTTCCATCGTTTGACAAAAGTCAATGTGACACGCGTCATTCATCTTTCACCAATGGGCTTACAGTATATGTGGAAAAGCAGCCAGTTGCTTGGAAAGAATGTTTCGTGGAGTATTTGTGTAAGAAAGCCAGGAAACACATGAATATGCGTATAGGCAGTGGTACGAAACTGACATTGTCAAATTGTGTAAAGGCAGTGGTACGAAACATCAGAAACGTGGATTATTTACCTTCCTGTAACATCATATAATTATAAATTAAAGTATGAAAATAATTCAATAACTTCATTATAGATCTAAACAACGATGCTGTTTACATGTTGAATTATATAACTTTTGCTTTCTCTACGAAAGGTCGATTTGTTCTTTTGTATTAATTCGACGACACGGTCTGTCCTCGAATTGACCTAGTTCATGTATACATGTATAGGGATCTCTGATCCGGTGTATCGGTGTTGTTCACAAAAGCGTGGCGCGTAGGAATACATAATAATGTTTACTCCAGAAATATTTGTATTTCTTAAAATAAGATTCATTTCAAAAGACGCAAATACATTTTCAGTTCGAAAATAAAGTGTACAAACTATATTCATCATTCAACTGATTGTACATGAAAAGACTATATTAGGTAGATTTTACTTTGAATTCATCGCACTATATTGATTAGCGTATGTATAAACAAGTTCCTGTCGAATTAAATGTTATAGGGCATATTCCATTAGGGTCAGCAGGCAATCGCATAGGAAGGAGATTATTACATAATAATCACCTTCCAAAAACCTTTCATAATAGTTGTGCAATTATTGAATAAAGTAACAGACAGTGTGACGAATGGCGAAAATACTGCTTCAGATACCTAAAAATGCGTCTGCATGTGGGAAATGGTTCAATGTGATATGTTGTGATCTTAATTTGTAAATATATTTTATGCAAATCAGTTTTGAAGCATTAGCAGCAGATCACAGATTCGCAGAGCTATAGATATGGAGCGTTTTGCATGCTCTAAAATCCTTATTCGACTCTAACCCTGTGATGTGGGTACTCAAAAGAATCGTCTCAGTGAGACGATTCTTTTGTGTACCGTCAACATAGGGTTTGCTTTTGCTTTAATAATGATAGAGAAATTGTGGGAAAAATGGCTGAATACCTGGACCTATGAATTCGTATAAACAATTGCGAGAAATGTGAAACCTGATCATAAGGAGCTCCTCCTTACAAGGGTTGCTACTTAGTTTAATAATGAAAATAATATTTGTGATGTTTCATCTTTAACTCTTTCAGCGCCAAAGGCAATAATGAGCTTTTTGTAAACAATACAGATTCAGGTGAGTCAGCTCGTAACGAGCTGTCTCACCTGAAATCTGCATTGTTTTGAGTTATAAAAATATTCCAGAAATCCTATAACATGAAAACAGAGTCGTCCGAGTTTGAACATGGAAGAGTCTACTTTAAACAATTCGGCGCCGAAAGGGTTAATTAGATTCTATCAATTTGAAAAAACTTAGCTGATGTAATAAAAATGTAATAAAAATCTAACTTTTAATGTTTCCTTTTTTTAATTGAATTGTTATAATAAATTTAACAAAAGTTCCCATGTCTTCTTTCTTCAACCTTCGTTCGACTTAACCAGTTATTTCGCGATTGTTATGTTTGAATTGTATAGGTTCATACAAGAAAGATCTAAATAGGTTGAATTTTCAGTTTTGCTTTTCTTCCATAGATAGTATAAACCAGGAGCTCTAAATAAAATTCATATTACATGTTCTACAAAGAAAAGTTGATCATCAAACCGCTGCTGTCTTCTCACTGAAGCAATGTGTTTGGATACCAAACAATAAAGAGTTTGGTTTGGAGAATGAGAGAAACATCTATGGGAAAGTACCGGTTTATTTCCACTATTTAGCATCCGCCGCTGTTTATGTGTATGTTTGCGGCAATGTCAACAGTATCTTACTACGGGCGTCCATGCAAGTTATCATTTGTGAAAATTTGGTAGGAAAACCCACACAAAATCGTGTAACTACACATAGTCTCTCTACATGGTTCATATCCTATAATAATGAAGGTTATGTTTTCGTTTGATAACAATTGGAAGGGAAAAAACACACCATACAGTGTTACTACAAATAGCCTTTCTATAAGTTATCAGTCATTTTTCTGAATCGAAAAAGGGGATAATATCTCGTTGATATGATGTCATATATAGAGGCTATTTATAGTAACGGTCCCGTGTGGGCTTTTTCCAAGTTTTCTTATACGTAAACAAAACTGTCATTATTGTTATAGGATTGAATCATTTTATTTGTATATTAAAGGAAAGTATCATTTCGTTCTTACGAAATAATATTTCGTATTTACGAAATAATTGTATCGTTTAAAGGCAATAAATCGACGTTTTTGCATACTAATAACATGTATGTTAAATTTCACTTAAGGGACTCCGTAGTTTATGAATCATATATAGATATTATATGTAGTAACACGGTCTGGTCTGGGTATTTTCCAAATATTTCAAATGAAAACTCAGACGCCTGTCATCTCAGTCATGATACGGTGTTTCCTATGTAAGTTACGAGAACTGCTGTTAGGCTTATCTTAACGCTAGCACATCACTGATAACACGACCTCTGTCGGACGCTCTAACCTCTTAACCGACGATGCCTTATTAGAGGCCTGCGTACACCAGTTAAAGTTATATTCGTGCCGACGATGCGATATTAGAGGCCTGCGTACATCACGTTACAGTTATATTCGTGCCGACGATGCGTTATTAGAGGCCTGCGTACACCACATTACAGTTATATTCGTGCCGACGATGCGATATTAGAGGCATGCGTATACCACGTTAAAGTTATATCCGTTCCGACGATGCGATATTAGAGGCCTGCGTACACCACGTTACAGTTATATTCCTGTAACAAAGGATACAAAACCTAACTGACTGTTTTTAAATCGTGCTTAAATGGAAAAGTCTGTTTTATTCCTGCTTTACTCACATCGTGCTGCGTATATTTCGTGAAGCCTTCTGCAATATCACACCTTTACTGCGCTATGTCTGATATACATGAGTATTTGCATACAATTGTAGTAATTATAAAAGTCAAATATAACAATGAAACACATCATTTCCATATAAAAAGACCTGTTCATTTCAAGGGTGATTGACCAAAGTCAGAGTTATCATTGACTACGGCATTCGCCATGCCAGAGTGTTTAACATGTGGAATTGGAAACCGGGTCGACCCGGGATCGTTTCAAGCTTTCATATTCACAATGGAGTGTCATAGCTTATAACTCGTTAGTCACCAAGGGATAATGAATTGGTGCGCTTTCGACGTGATGCAATTGAAATAATGAAAACAGTACTATATGTCCTCACACAGATTTTCATGACCATCGCTACCAATCGGTAAAGTCTTTATGTTGTTTACTAATTATAAATGTCACAACGACGTGGTATTAAATATATGACTACGATTATAAACGAATATAAAGCTTAACATAGTTCAGTCTTATCAGAGCGGCCAGTTCACCGTACCATACGTTCTCTTGCTTTCTCGCACTAGCAGTCCGCATAGTATTCTCACACGCAACTTGTTTCCTTCAAATATGGGTGTTAAGCGTGACTGAAAACATTACCGTTTTCCATCATCGTAAATAATGAATGATGGAGACCCTTAATAGGTACAAAACAACAACATCAACAATGCAGGCAATAATAAATAACCGCTTTAACAGTAAACGTAACATACGAGTTTAGATATACAGTCCAACCTGTTATTAAAGACCACCAATTTGAAGTTAACAATCTGCTGTTTGCTCACGGATGGTCTTTAAATGCAGGGTCATCTTTGCAGAAAACGAGATAATGGGAAATTAAAAAAAATTGTGAATGTTATAGACAAATAATTGCTATACAAAGACGGTCTTTAGCACGGATTTGACTGTATTAAAACAAAAGAAAGTGTTACTTACAAATAAAAATTACTACAACATGTAACTAGTTACTTTCTAGAGTAATGTTGTGGACCTTTCCCATTATTTCCAAATCGATATTGAAATAGCGATGAAACAAGGGACGAAAAACAAACATAATTCAAGCCCGAAACAGAGGTAGCCGTATCCACCATACAGACGCATGTTGTTGCGTCTTCAATAGATGTCATTTGAAAGTATAATTGCAAATGAGAAATTGTTCATAATGGGAAACTTTATTGTCAATAGAAAAGGGTTTATTAAAACTTATTTACCAAAGCCATACAAAAACCAATCGCTTTGGTGTTTATATCATTATGTTTCAAAACATTTCGTATACTCTCTTATTGACCATGATACTTTCGAGAATACTTTATATGAATGCGAATAAGGAAATACTTGATCAGATTGCGCGATAGAAATATAGAAATGTTTGTTTTATCATGTGTTTGCTTATTAACAAGATGAAATATCGGCACAAAGGTCAAAGTTCACATATCGACACACATTTACATAGTGTTGTAACCTTTTGACTGCCTGGATCGATACAGGACAAACAGTACAACGATAATAACAGTAACACCTAAACCAAGGGCAAATCCACCACCAAACGAGCCACCGTCAAAACTGCTTCCTGTTTGCGCCGCTGGTCTTGTAATCGGTATAAAACTGACAGACATCGGTGTGCTAGAGCCTGGCTTGATAGATGAAGTCGATGGCATGACGGTTGAAGTACTAATGGTTGAAGCCGGTGGCATGACGGTTGAAGAACTAATGGTTGAAGCCGGGGGCATGACGGTTGAAGTACTAATGGTTGAAGCCGGTGGCATGACGGTTGAAGAACTAATGGTTGAAGCCGGGGGCATGACGGTTGAAGTACTAATGATTGGAGCCGGTGTTATGACGGTTGACGACGTACCTACTGTTTTTATTGTAGCTGAAAAAAAGCAAGAACAATTTCAACCATTTGTTTTGACACTGGAAAATGCAAGAACATTTCCAATATATAACTGATAAAAATGTATGACTATTATCAAATTTCGGTATTGGAGCGGGGTAAAATGCATTATAAGTATCAATCAAGTTTTCAAATATCACTTATTTTATTCAAGTATAGAAGCCACCGGCCCATAAGACAACATATATACAATTCATTATATGTACAAGAGTGACATATGGTTATGATAATTAGAATTTGGCTAAATTTCAGTTAAATTGTTTTGATTATCTTTCCAAAATGTATACGAGTAAATATATATATTTTTTTGTTTTCTTCATTTTTTTTCCATTTTTAATGTAACCTTTTCCAGAGTTAGATGACTTAGGATTCATTTGCAGCAGACAATTAAGTTTGAAAACATCGTGAAAAAATAAAACTGTTAGCCAATATGTTAAATAACATTAATAAAGATCAACAAATAATGTGTATGAAACCTGGAAAACTTTCTGGGAATTAACAATCATTGGTATTGAAACTAGAAGAATGTAATTATTACCAATCATCCTTTTTGATCTCATCCTGTTCGAACTACATATATATATTATCAATCAATCTTTTTGAAATCATCCTGCTCGAGATACATGTATATAGTATCATCCCCATTTTGATATTATCCTGTTCAAACTATATGCAAATGTTACCAATCACCCTTTTTGATACCATCCTACTCTAACTACATGTAATTGTTCACCGCTTTTGAAAACATTCCTGCTCGAACTACATGTAAATGTTATCAATCACCCTTTTTGATACCATCCTACTTTAACTACATGTAATTGTTCACCCTTTTTGAAAACATTCCTGCTCGAACTATATGCAAATGTTATCAATCACCCTTTTTGAAAACATCCTGCTCTAACTACATGTAAATGTTACCAATCACCCTTTTTCATACCATCCTTCTCTAACTACATGTAATTGTTCACCCTTTTTGATATCATTCTACACTAACTACATATAAATATTAACAATCACCGTTTTTGATATCACCCTGCTCTAACTACATGTAAATGTTACCAATCACCCTTTTTGAAAACCTCCTGCTCTAACTACATGTAAATATTACCAATCGCCGTTGTGTATATCATCCTGCTCTAACTAAATGTAAATATTTCCGGACAGTTTTGACCTGACATTTGCATTAATATGCATTATTATGAAGGATCTCATTCTCTATCATCTGTGTCATCCGTAAAACATACGAATCTAAAAATTTGAAATATGATATTCTGATATACGCTAAAGTTTCATAACGCTATGTCAAAGGAACTTTGTTCAATGGATGTTGTCCCCAAACTTTCCGAACTTCCCTCATATATGATTTAGATACATGAAGTACAGTTAAGATACATTTTAAGAGCGCAATTGCCTTCATGTATTTCAAGTTCCTAAGCCAAAGCATTCAAAGGACTATCCTGATAAGTACTGGTAAATAAAACATGGTGTCAATAATTTCTTTCCTTAACTCTTTCAGCGCCAAAGACAATATTCAGGTTTTTGCAAACAATACTGATTCAGGCGAGTCAGCTCGTAACGAGCTGTCTCACCTGAAATCAGCATTGTTTGCCTTTTAGTTATCAAAATTGTCCAAACTTGTAATATATGAGAAATGGAGACCCCCGATTTTGAACATGGAAGAGTCTACTTTAAACAATTCGGCGCTAAAAGAGTTAAGAAGCGATTTTATTTCTTTCTTTCCTTACGAATCGATTTGATTTCTCCCCTTTTCCACCGTAAATTAATTTGCAAACACAGAGTTCATGAAAAATATCTTCCTGATGACTACATGTATTCAGCAAGACAAGCAGCGGTTTTAAATAACCTTTAGTTCGTGACGACATTAACCCACATACAAATAATCTGTTGTAGACGACTTCAAAACATTTTTTTCAAAAATATGAAAACAGTTTAATTATGAAATAAAGTTGAAAACATTGTGGCAAATGGTTAAATTGCTCAACCTAAATATATATTTGCCATACTATCAGAAAAGTGTTACTATTTTTCTATTTCCACCATTTACAGTTTAAGCCTTCCAACGCGTCATAAGTCAAGGATAGTGGGAAAACAGTTCAAGACGCTAATTGCAATCGTCGAAAAACTTAAACAGGAGACGGTAGGTTTTATCTTTAATGTTTTATTTCATTTGTATAATCAATAACATTGTCGGAAATAATAATATAATTAAAAAGCAAGTTGTACATTATTGCCTTATATTGCTCATCTTATTTTACAGAAATTTAATAATTTTCAAAGTTTTTACTTTTAACATATTAGGAAAGGGACGGTGCCTTCTGCTAGCCGTGTTTTTCAACGGGTCGGAATGAATTAAACAATACTGGTAAAGAATCATCACCAAAGGAACTTTTGTGTTTAATAATGTTTAATTCGGTCCTGATCTTTTACACGATAATACTATTAAAGTTGTTACTATATGCCATATAAAGAAAACAAGCCACGCTCCTGGATTTAACGGATTGGGGGTAATTTGAACACACTTGTTAAAGGGTCAACCAAGGACACATGTGCCAATACGTTTTTCCACTCTCTTACGCTATCGGTTTATTACATTTGCCTCTGTCACAGGCTCGAGCTACTTTCGGGTTTCACGTGACTTTTTATATAGGTGACCTACATAGCAGATGTATTAATCTTTAAATGTGTACAGTTACCGAAAAGTAGTCCGTAGCTTTTTGCTAAATAAATACTTTGTTTTTGATTAGCAAAGTTAGAAAAAGATCATGTCACAAGTGTAAAAGGGTAGTGCTTACATCAGTGACAACTAAGTCAATTAAAATACAGTTATCATGTTTCGTCAAGAATCTTGACATTGATCCTGTTGCAGAGATGATAGTGAGTGTAAGGAACGGTCACTCTGCGATAGGAGATTGACGTTTTTCAAGTTTGACCTGTACTTTTGGACAAGAAGATTCTATAAGTGTTTACTATATACATATAGGGAAAAATAAGCCCCGCCCCTCACGACCATGTTTTCCAACGGACCGGTCTTATTTGAACAAACTTGGTAAAGGGTGACTAAGGGTTCACCTGTGCAAATTATTTTTTTCCGTTGCAATGACAACCCGAGTTTTCCATTAAAATCTTTTCGTTTAACAATTTTGAAAAGATATCACATTAGGAACATACCTGTGAATTGACGACGACGAAAACGGACGATGAGTGATAACGACAGCTCACGCCGCAGGTCGTGCTCAGGTGAGCTTATTAAAGAAATAATATCCAAGAAGACGAGAAATAAACTGTTATTTTTACAAAACAATTCACATTAAAAAAGTTTGTGTTGGTTAAATGCTAGACATGAGCGTCACCCCGGGAAAACCAAGAGTATGAAAATCGCGATTATTGCAGACACAGATCGGCCTAAGCACCCGCGCACTCCTAATCTGGATCTATTCTTTTTGCAAATTAAGTTATAACGCCAATTATAGGAACGTTATTTCATTTATATAATGTATTATGGGTGTTCAGACAAAAACCTACAGGTCTACACTTGTCATAAAGGTTGTTTTCCCAGAGCAAAACTCAAATGGTTTTTTCTATTCAGTATGTTCGGGAAACACGTAGTTGTGGTTTGTTTATTTTCCTGTTTGATAGAGGAAAGATAAAACCACATGGGTTTGATAGGTCTGATTGAACTAGATACTTCTGAACATATAAATGACTTTGCCTCACATGGGAAACTTCTTGTAAATAACTTTACATGGGAAGACCTAACATAACAATACTTTACATAGTATTTATCTATTTTAGAACCACGTAAATCAAACAGGCAATGTATTGCAGATATGCAAACAGAATCGGACCAGGCTGGTCTGCCGATTGAGGTAGTCAAGGGATGCAACATCTGACAAAACACTGAAAGGGATACCGAAGCTGGAATCCAACAATACCTCGATTCATGTATGGTGTGTAGTGGTCTCTAGATATGAGCCGTCACGCGAGAAAACCAACATTATGGCCTCTGCGTAATGTAATGTATCGACCCAGATCAGCCTGCGCAGTCCTTGCAGACTGATACGGAACGACACATTCCGTCTGAGGGGGATAATTGTATAGAGTAATGATTCCTGAAACAGAAAATCCACAGGAGGCGAAACGTGTCTGAAATGCGATTATCACGTCAATTCTGATATATTACCCATGTGTTCATGTGAATCCTATTATTGCGCAGTAGATCACGATATAACATCCTACGTTAGTATGAATACATAATTTTATTCAAATATTTAACCCCGTTATATGACACAGAACTTATCTAAACTGACAGTACGGTAATATCCATACTACCAGAGAAAAACAAATGGTGGCTACTGAAGTGCATTGAAATATTTGTGTTCGTGATAAACGAGCAGTCCGTATTATACAATAAGTATCTTCTCATAATGAAAGTTGTTGAATGTTTTGCACTTTTTGCTCTTTCAAGTTAAACTTTTAAACTAGTTTAAGGGTATTTTAAGGTATCGTGTATGTTTTTGCGTCATTGAGGCATATTCTGTACTCGTATATATATGAAAACGTCCAATGACATTGTGGTTCTTATTTGTCAATTTTGATTGAGTTCACTTGATCTTAAACTTTGTTATACTTCACAGCAGTTTTTGACGCATACACCTTGTACACAATCAGACATATTAAGGTGAGTGTAAGTCCTAGAGCGATGCCACCTCCAAAGGATGCCCCGTCGAATGCCGAGCTAGACGCCGCTGTAGGCTGTACTCCAGGGGTAGTCTTCGACCCTGTTGTTGTCGAACCTGTACCTGCAACTCATAGAGACAGAACTTGCAGTACTATCCACTTGTAGAAAACTGAAGTTTTCGTACTTCCACTTGTAGAAACTGATCTTCCCGTGATGGTTGAATCTGGTGGCATGACGGTTGAAGTACTAATGGTTGGAGCCGGTGGCATGACGGTTGAAGTACTAATGGTTGGAGCCGGTGGCATGACGGTTGAAGTACTAATAGATGAAGCCGGTGGCATGACGGTTGAAGTACTAATAGATGAAGCCGGTGGCATGACGGTTGAAGTACTAATAGATGAAGCCGGGGGCATGACGGTTGAAGTACTAATAGATGAAGCCGGTGGCATGACGGTTGAAGTACTAATAGTTGAAGCCGGTGGCATGACGGTTGAAGTACTAATGGTTGGAGCCGGTGGCATGACGGTTAAAGTACTTTCTGTTTGTATTGTAGCTGAAAAAATGCAAGAACAATTTCAACCTATTGAAACTTTATCAGAATGTTTGTCTTGATGATGTAAGTCAAGTTCGAACATGAGTCTTGTTGGGTCAAAAAGTAGGTCACTAGGTCAAATTGAAGGAAAAGCTTGTTAACACTCTAGAGGCCGCAATTTTATTAATGATTTCTAGGTCAAGTTTAAATATGGGTAATATTGGGTCAGAAACTATCTCACTAGGCCGTATTTTTACTAAGGCAGCTTGAAATTTGGTCAGAATGTTTATCTAAATGATATCTATGCCGAGTTCGAATATGGGTCAAGCCGGGTCAAAAGGTAGGTCACTAGGCCAAATGAATGGAAATCTTGTTAACACTTTGGAGGCCTTATATTAAACTTGAGCATGTTGAAACTTTATCAGAATGTTTGTCTTGATGATATGTAGGTCAAGTTCGAACATGGGTCATGGTGGGTCAAAAAGTAGGTCACTAAGTCAAATTGGAGGAAAAGCTTGTTAACACTCTAGAGGCCACAATTTTTGCTTCCGCAGTTTGAAATTTGTCAAGATCGAATATGGGTCACATTGGGTTAGAAACTAGGTCTTTAGGCTAAATTGAAGGAAAATCTTATTAACTCTGTAGAAGCATCTTTTTTGGCTTCAGCAGCTTGAAATTTGGTCAGAACTCTATCTAAATGATATCTAGGTCAAGTTTGAATATGGGTCATGCCGGGTTAGAAACTAGGTCACACGGCCAAATTGAAGGAAAATCTTTTTAACACTCTGGATACTGCATTTTTAGCTTGAGCATGTTGAAACTTTATCAGAATGTTTTTCTTGGTGATATCTAGGTCAAGTTCTAACATGGGTCATGTTGGGTCAAAAAGTAGGTCACTAGGTCAAATTGAAGGAAAGTCTTGTTAACAATCTAGAGCAAACATCTCCCGCATTTTAGTACTTTCAGTACTTTGATTTTATTGTGTATCCGGTCGCGTGCTAGTTTAAAGCTGTAATTTGATTGATGTATTCGGCCAACAACTTTTCTGTTATGTTAATCTGAATACACCCTGAATACTACCCTACGTAAGTAAAATGCCTCGAAATAAGTACAGGTACGATAAAAACATTCAAGAGATAATTCAATATGAACAAAAAGACAAAACACAACTTACAGGCTAACCACATTCTCTTCCATTCCATGGCATCTTGGGCTTGTGACTTTCCTCTTAAACAGGCCTATGCTATGTATAAATCCGTCGTTCCGGTTCTATTAAAGTTTTAACATGTGCAAACGACACAATTAAACATTCCTGATTGAGTTAATGCTGTGTAATGTTAAGGTTAATTTCGCATGTTTTTCTCGATGAGCTTTCTATTGTTTACATGAGACAATGATTCTGCTTAAAATATTTGATTTGACTACAAGCCGAATAAAATGGATTTAAAACTAGAACTAAATTACGCTGTAGTAGAATCCGCTCGTAAATATATGAGTACTGCCCAATACAGGTCGTCTCACATTGACCTTTCCGTCAACCAATTATATTGTCGTCTACAAAATCGTTAGGTATCAACAGGGGAAATAACCTATACATTAACTAGATAAAGAAGCGATTTTCGATGAAAATGAATATTTAGACATATAGGTATAATTCGAGACGACGTTGTATGTGGTGGTCAGATTTAAAATAAGGACAGCGAAGTTCGTTGGTCTTAATTTGATTATATTTTGGCTGTACTTTGCCAAACACTTGTTATTCTAACGTTAACATTTTCGAACATCTACGTGATATGAGTTCTCATCGTTTATACACAATATCTTCCCATTGCAGGACATTTTGTGTGTCTGTGTAATAAAAGCTGCGCAAAAATACCGCCGTGAAAATGTATGTTTTGATGTCACATAGACGTAATTTGCACCTTGAATTGGTAAGCAGTGGACATGATAATGTTTATATATAACACCAAAACAACTATGTATCCTTTTTAATTTACCATTTCCACATACAATAAATCTGCAGCAGACGACTTTGAAACATAAAGGCATACATTTGAAAACTCATTATAAATGAAAGTATAATAATTGAACACAATTTTAAAACATTGTGCCAAAAGAGGAAATTGCACATCATGAGCAATTTCTCCTTTTGCCGGGATGTTTTCAAGGTCATCTGCTGCATAGGCGTCAGAAAGTGACTGTATGTGGGAAATCGATAATGTCTGATTGTAGTAGAGCTAAATGCGTAATATGCGCCGCGTCTAGCGATTTTGGGTCTTACTGCATCTGGGTACTTGGAAGACTGGATGAGCCAGTGTATTCGTACATATGTCTGCTTCAGACATAATAGTTCATGTAAAGTATCTACGAATCATGTTACACTTATTTCTTAGTATACAAATTATAATTTATAAGAATTAAACATGCGGGTACAAAATCAACCTACATAATTAAATTGATATTTTGTCATTATCTGCAGACAGGGGCGTAGCTTTGCAATAATCAATGTGTAGGCCGTTTCGTGAGAAAATCAACATTGTAAAGTATTGACCCGGATCAGCCTAAGCAAGCCACACAGGCCTACCCAGATAGACACTTTTCGCCTCCTATGGATTTTCTGTTTCAGGAATAACTACTCTAAACATCTATCCCCCTAAGACGGAATGTGTCTGCCGGATCAGTCTGCGCGGATAGCGCAGGCTGATCTGGTCGATACATTACACAGATGTCTATCGCCGGAGTTGCATTTTGGGGCATTTTGAGAAAAAATGTGTAGGCACATGCCTTCAGTGCCTAAAGGGAGATACGTCCCTGGCAGACGTACTTGTATCATATCGGAACACAGGACACCGGATTAATTAATTGATTGATTGGGGTTTAACGACCTTTTCAACTGCTATTCAGTCATATCACGGCGGCCAGTTTAACCTATCCATGGGTTTCCTGGCATGCTCTCACCAGTACTCCACTCAACAGTCCTTCGAAGCATCTGGCTGCTTTTCCACATATAATTTACCCATTGGTGGAGGACGAATGACACTCAACGCATTCACTTGTGTCAAACGTTGAAAAGAATCCTGACCGAGCAGGGGTTCGAATTCACCGACTAAGCTACCGGAGCTCGACTATTAACACCTGGAATTCGACCCCGGATTGTGTTACCTCTTACAATACCTAGTGTTAGATTTTGAATATAAAAGTACACAAGCGAAAATGAGTAATTTCTATCATAAATGTTATTAAAATAACTGTTAAAGAATTCGGAAAATATTGGAATATTGCTTTCGAGGCATTTTACTTCGTGCTTGATTGATTAGGGTGTGGTAAAGAGAATAACCTACGGGTAAACTTTGCTGCAGCAACGACAAGTCTGCAGCAGACGTTTTTGCAAACTACTAGGCAAAAGTATGGAATGTCTCTATAAATTACGGTATTATTATTGAATATGATTGTAGAACATTGTGGCAAATGGAGAAATTGCTCATTATTAATGATATCTCCTTTTGTCATGTTTTCATGCAAGTGGGAAAGGGTTAAAACAATTCAGAAATAAATATTATTAGAACAGGAGAAAATGCTTCTACATGTTAACGTGGTTCAAATTATCATGAGGGGTAAATTTCTGACACTGCCATGTCAAAGTTCAATTTAAGCTGAAACCTGACCTTTGACACTCCAAAATCCTTATTTGACCCTCAAACCCTATGGTGTTGGTACTCAAAAGAATTGTCTCACTGAAACGATTTTTTTGAGTACCTACACCATAGGGTTTAGTTGAGTCATAAGCGAGATATACTAGGGAACAGACCACTTTACTCATCCTTATCTAGTTCTCTGAACTAAGGCATCTGTATTAGTTTCTGGAGGATCATTCCAACAATGTTGCTAACAGTATAACGTGTAATGATCAGTGAGACAGTTGATATGGAGAAATGGTTCGTACTGTGTAAGGTCTTTTTTTCCCACAATGATTTTAGACACGTCTGATGCAGAGCAGTCGAATAGAAGGTCTTCTCGATCAGGTGTAAACGCTCTACCTGATATTGATATGTTCTTTCTCACATGTAATGCAAACGCAATTTGACGCATCTGCAGAAGACGAAACTTAAAAAGATTGTGAGGAAAGGAGACATTGATAATAGAGAGCAATTTTCACTTTGGCTACACTGTTTTTTTATCTCTATTCAATATTTTTATTTTCATTTATAAAGATTATGTAACACTTTGGCTTCGGATTTGTCGTAAATAGGAAAGTGAGCAGTCGACAGGGACCTAGTCCGGGGATTCAAGGGAACGGGATAAATACCAGAATAAAAACGGTTATCGTCTTACCAGGGGTCACTGTACTGGTTATCGTCACGACTGTTGCTGGTGTCGGAGCAGCTTCAACTGTAGATACACAAATATATAATAACTGTATAATGTCAAAGACATAGACATACAATGTATATATGGAACGCTTTTGCTGCCTCATAATACAGTATTTGTTTGTATTCTGTGTAGTCTTTACACTATCATGCCATACTCCTTTATGGTTTACTGGGTATGTCTACCCAGTAAACAGAAAGCATAAACGATCAATATTTAGATGTTTATGGTACTGGAAAGTGAAATAATTACTCTTATTTTATCCCAGAATTATTATTCTAATATTTCAAGACAACTTTTAAACAGTTTCAAAACTTTAGCTCTAACTGTAAGGTTATTGGAAGACAGTGATGCAGAGGTAGATTGTCGGCCTCTCGTACCAAAGGTCCCGGGTTCGAATCGTGTGTTGAGCGGGTTCTGCCTTTGGGAGGTTCCAACACAAACGGCGTAAGTACTGGTTAAATCACCAGGAAGCAGACATCGAGCGTGATTAATATTAGCTGAAAGCTGGTTTTGCAATCGATGTAAAATGAGTATGTTTTAACTTAAATTTATTCCAGATTTCGAAACTGTATTTTATGATTTGATTTATAAGGGTTTAACGCCGTTTTCAACAGTTTTTCAGTTATATCACGGCGACCAGTTCACCTACACATGCGTTTACTGGTTTTCCCACACCAGTACACCACACAACATATCTTTTAATCAACTGGCTGCTTTTCCTCATATACTGTTAAATAGCACATTGGTGAAAGACGAATGACGCTTGTCACAGTAACTTTTGTCAAACGTCGGAAAGAATATTGGCCGTTGTGGGATTCGAACTCACAACCCCTTGATTGACAGCCCACGTCGCTACCGACTGAGCTACCGGAGCTCGGCTCTGTGTTGTATGCATACACTGATTGAAGTTCGTCGTTTTCAAAGCCAATCCTTCTAGAATGACACGAATGTGTCCTACCAGATAACGATTGATATTAAGTTCGTTTAATCTATTTAACCCTTTCCCTCATACGACAATTCTGTAGCAGACGACTTTGAACAAATTTTGTCAAAAAATATAAAATCTCTTTTATTGAATGGATAACCTATGACTAAAAGTGGAAAACATTGTGGCAAAAGGAAAAATTGCTCGTTTTGAGCAATTTCTTCTTTTGTAATCATGTTTTCAAAAAGCCGTCTGTTTCAGAGGCGTCAGAAAGCGTTTATATGAGGGAGACGGTTAATGAAGATGTCTACATAAACCCTTTCCCACATGCAGACGCATTATGATACCCATGAAGAAGGCGACAATCATTGTGACAAATGTTGGAATTGCTAAAACTCCTTTCATCCTCTCAATAATTAACCATTAGTTTGTAAAGATTTGTTTTATTTGACTCGATGTCTTCTAAGTCGTCTGACGAAAAGTCCTTACGTTTGAAACGGTTAAAGGTATATCAAGATACAATATATTAGTTGTCGTAATGCATGCAGTCAAGAAATGACGTCTTAACAATCCCATTGTTAGAAGACAAATTTTGTCAAACGTCGGTCAGAATATTGACCCAGCTTGGGATCAAACTCACAACCCATGGATTGACCGACCGCGTCGCTATAGACTGAGCAGCCTGGTCCCGGCCCCGTCTGTACTATTTACAGTCCAGTTAGACCCGTACAATATAGGGTTTGTCTACAGCGGTAGACTTTGCAATGCATTTATGAGAGCAGAACATTACACATTTTACATAAAAATCAATTACATCTTCTTCTTCTTTAAATTACGTAAACGGTGAATTTATTTCTCAACGAAACAATTATATCCTGGTTATCAAAATTATATGAGCGATTCCACGAGAAAACAAACATTATGGCCTCTGCGTAATGTATCTAACCAGATCAGCCCGCACAATCCGCACCGGCTAATCCAGGCCGACACATTCCGTTTCAGGGGGATAAAAGTATAGAATAATGAAAATCCACAGGAGACGAACAGTTTATGTACGGGTTAACCTGCGCGGCATGCTTAAGCTGATCCTGGCCGATACTCTGCGCAGAGTTCACAATGTTGGTTTTCTCGTGGAACGGCTCATACAATGTATGTATTGATACTGGGTTGTATTTGGATCACAAACGCCTCATTTGTTCAAGCTGCAATCCATTCAATCCCGTACAATAAAGGTTTTACATATTCCCGTATGCAGCCGCCTTAGGGCGGCACATCACGATAGTACTTTACGAAACATTATGGGAAGAGGAGAACTTGAACATAATGAGCATTTTAAATGTATTCTCAAAATAGGTTCTATTAACGTTACAGCAACGGTGATTTCTCCCTCAACATTATCGGCTAGGCCTATCTCATGCCTATGTTGAAATAGTTTAACACTTTTTCTCATATAGAAGCTTTATGACGCCTCTGCAGCAGACGGATTTTTGAAAACATACTAACAAAATAAGAAATTGCTCAAAAGAGCAATTTCTCTTTTTGTCACCATGTTTTCAACTCTATTCAATTATTGTACTTTCATAATTCGTCTGCTGCAGATGTGTTGTATGTAGGAAAGGGTTATTAAAGATGCAATATCAGGTAGTGGGCAAACATATACATGTATTAACATTAATAGTATAAATGTACAAGGAGATAGTGTGAAGATAATATTTGAGGTAAACACAGAAGCAAAGTCCCAAAACGATTTGATAATTTGATTAATTCGAGGGCTTGGTGTGAAACGGTTGTAACTGAAAACCTATTTTGAAAACCCTGGTTTAGGGGCAATTTTGACCCCTTTGTAAACAATGCAAATTTAGGTGCCATTGCTCAGAACGAGCAATGGCACCTAAATTTGCATTATTTACCAAGAAAAATGATTTAACGTTCATAAAGATTTCATGGCGAGGTGATTAACCTTGGTAAAAGAATATCAATTTTAGTTACAACTGTTTCACGCCAAGCCCTCGAATTGTTTGATTAGATTGATTGGAGTCTGACGCCGTTTAACCCTTTCTCTCATATAGACGCTTTCTGATGCCTCTGCAGCAGACGGCATTTTGAAAACATAGTGACAAAAGAAGAAATTGCACAAAACGTGCAATTTCTCCTTTTGCCACAATGTTTTCCACTTTTTGTCATAGGTTATCCATTCAATTATGGAGATTTTCTATGTTTTGACAAAATACGGTCGAAGTCGTCTGCTGCAGAATTGTCGTATGAGGGAAAGGGTTAAACGGGTTCTCAGTTCATTCAGAGTTCATCTAACGTGAGTTTCCTGGCTTTCTCGCACGAGTATCCCACACAGCATTACTCACGCGCAACTCCCAAAAGGGATTGATTGGTGTTTAACGCGGCTTTCAACAACTGTCCAGTTAAGTCACGGCGTTTCCTGGGCAAGTTACCAGTACAACTGGTTCATTTAAACCGACACCAGCCAATCAATCGTAATGCTAACCCGCAACCCTGAACGCCTAGGAGGGAAGCCACTACTACCATCGTTGGTTCACAAAATGAAACACTGTTGTAAGGAGATATAAATGTAATAAAAAAATGTCCTAAAAATATTATCAAATTATTTCAACTTGGATATACATGACCGCATCTTGAAAAATATATTTGGTAATTTTAACATTATCTTTTACTCAAAAGGTTAATCAAACTTTGAGACTTTCCATATTTATATAATCGCATGTTTAACTTTTGATGTAGGCTTGCTACGATCCTTTTCTGCTGCTTCTTCTTCTTCCTTTTCTTTGTCTTTCATTTCATTGGAAAGGAAAATATATGACACATCACATTGCCTGTAAATACCGGTATACTTTTAACAAAGAACACCAATGGACGAACAGTCTATTTAGTAAAGCAGCCAGCTGCTTGGAAAGATTGTTGTGGAATATTGGTTATAAACTGGCCGCTGTAATATGACTGAAAAAATGTTGAAAACGGCGTAAACCCCAATCAATTAATCAGTCTGTCAAGTTAGACAATGTATGATACATGTAATATAATACTTATTGACCATGTAGTCTTGGTCCAATCGGCAATAAATTTGTTTTATTTGGGTTTTACGCCGCTTTCAACATTATTTCAGTTATATCACGGCGACAGCTCACTTATCCCTGGGTAAACAAACCAGTACTAGGCTAGAACATATGCCTTGCCAAAGAGCACTCCACCGTGACCGTCGTGCCGCGACTTGGGATCGAACCCGGGACACCCGGTTTCAAATCCCCGGCGCTAACCACTCGACCACGACGGATTCCTCGGCAAGAAGGTTACGGAACATTCTAACAAGTTAAATAACGTGGGGTACATGTGATAGCCTTATCTACCACGCAACCTTGCTCCAAGCGTTCTATGTGGAAAAACAGCCAGTTGCTTCGAAAGTATGTTGTGAGGAGTACTGGTGTGAGAAAACTATGACACACATGAGTAGGTGAACTGACCGTCGTGATACGACTGAAACATTGTTGAAAACGGCGTTTGGCCCCAACCAATTAACCATATAAACTACTCCAAGCGCTAATTAGATGATACATTAAAGGGAGAATAAGTTACACAATAGAACATGGCGTGTGCATACTGGTACAATGTTTATACGTTAGATAACGTGAGTACCAATACAATCATGATACATTAAAGGGAATAAGTTACACAATAGAATATGGCGTGTATGTATACTGGTGCAATTTTAATAAGATAAATAATGTGGGGTACATGTTATATAAGATTAACGTACGATGCATCCTTGCTCCAAGCGCCAATAAGATGATACATTACAGGAAATATGTTACGCAATAGCATATTATTTATTGGGGTTTTACGCCACTTTCAACATTATTTCAGTTATATCACGGCGACGACAGTTCACTTATTCATGATCCCTGGGTAAACAAACCAGTACTAGGCTAGACAAATGTGCCTTGCCCAAGGGCATCCCACCATGACCGTAGTGCCGCGACTGGAGATCGAACCCGGGACACCCGGGTTTCGAAATCCCCGACGCTAACCACTCGACCACGCATATGGCGTGTATGTATAATGGTATAGTTTTTTTAAGTTAAATAACTTGGTGGTACATATAATAGTATTCGTACTTACATAGATCCTCGAAACAAGCAACAGTGAGATAATAAAGGGAGTATGTGACATAATATCATATGGCGTGTATATACCGGTATATTTTTAACGAGTTAAATAATGTGCGGTAATATAAGAAATAATATTTACCATATATCCTGCCTCCGAGCGCCAATAAGGTAAACAATAAAAGCCCATTCATTTTCGGACGGTTTGGTCGGTCAAAACTAACTAAAGGGTTTCCTGTATACGTTTGTAAAGCAAATGATCCTCACACTGTGCTTAAACTTATCAACTGATTACATTAATTCATATGAACGATATCAAACACTTTGACCGTTATGATATCACTATGTTAACCCTTTTCCCCCATACAGTCGCTTTCTGACGCCTCTGCAGCAGATGACTTTCGAAAACTTTGTGACAAAAGAAGAAATTGCTCAAAACGAGCATGTTGTTTATGTATTCGTCTTTACTACAAATTGGTCAAAGAGGAGCGAACAATATAGACTAAGATTATGCTGCACGAATATGAAGGTTCATCTTGGACTATAATGTTCGCAAACATCGTATAAAGTCGTGCATAAAATAGTACGTATATGTGTTGTTTTAAGTCGCGTATAGAGACATAAGTGTAACAATCGCCACGGAAAGACGTCCCTCTGAATAGGTTATATTTGATTGAGAAACTGATCCGCCAACACATTTGCAGCATTTTAACTATACGCCGTGGTCGAGTGATTAGCGTCGGGGATTTGAAACCGGGAGTCCCGGGAGTCCCGGGATAGATACTCACTTGTGGCAAATCGGTCATGGTGATGTGTCCTTGGACAAGGCACATTTCCTGGTCAAGTACTGGTGTGTTTACTCAGCGATCATGAATATGTGAACTTTCGCCTTCATATAACTAAAATAATGTTAAAAAACGGCGTAAAACCCAAATAAAAAAACAAAATTTGGCCGCATTATTGTGATATTCAAGCGTATTCATCCTTTCCCATTTGTAGACAGTCTGGTGTATCTGCAGCAGACGGCTTTTGAAAACATTATGACAAAAGATAAACTAAACTTGGTGGAGGAGGAACGACAACGTTTGTCTATCATTCAAACGCACGACTACCACCCATCTAGACCTGTAGCCCATTGGTTACGGAGGAATGACACTCTATAGCCCATTGGTGGAACGACAGTGGCCACTTTGACGATTGTCTATCATTCAAACCCACGACTTCCACCCATCTAGACCTATAGCCCATTGGTTACGGAGGAATGACACTCTATAGCCCATTGGTGGAACGACAGTGGCCACTTCGACGATTGTCTATGATTCAAACCCACGACTACCACCCATTTAGACCTATAGCCCATTGGTGGAGGAGGAATGACACTCTATAGCCCATTGGTGGAAGAAGAACGACACTGGCCACTTCGACGATTGTCTATCATTCAAACCCACGACTTCCACCCATCTAGACCTATAGCCCATTGGTGGAGGAGGAATGACACTCTATAGCCCCATTGGTGGTGGTGGAACGACACCGGTCACTCCAACGTGTGTCTATCATTCGAACTCTTGACTAACACCCATCTAGAACTTTAGTCAGTTGGTGGAGGAGGAGCGACACTGGCCACTCCAACGACGACCACCCACCTTGACATATAGCCCTTTGGTGGAGGAGAAAGGACACTATATAGCTAATTAGTGTAGGAGGAACGACACTCTATAGCCCATTGGTGGAAGACTCGTGCGTGTGTCTATCATTCGAGCTCGTGCCCAACACCAATCTAGATCTATAGCTCATTGGTGTAGGAGGAACGACACTCTATAGCCCATTGGTGAAGGGGGGACGACACTAACTAGCCCATTGGTGGAGGTGGAACGACACTGGCCACTCCGACGTTTATATATCATTCGAACACAAGACTAAAACCAATCTAGACCTATCCTATAGCCCATTGTTGAAGGAGGGACATCCCTGACCACTGTAACGTTTGCCTATCTTTTGAACTAACGACTAGCGCCTATCTAGACCTATAGCCTATTGGTGGAGGAGAAACGCCACTCGCCACTTCGACGTTTGTCTATCATTCAAACTCACGACTTCCACCTATCTAGACCTATAACGCATTGGTGGAGGAGGAACGACACTCTATAACCCATTAGTGGAAGAAGAACGACACTGGCCACTTCGACGTTTGTCTATCATTCAAACTCACGACTACCATCCATCTAGACCTATAGCCCACTGGTGGAGGAGAAACGACACTCTATAACCCATTGGTGAAGGAGGAAAGACACTATATAGCCTATCGGTGGAAGAGGATGGCCACTGGCCACTCCAACGTTTGTCTATCATTTGAAGTCGTGACTACCACCCATCTAGACCTATAGCATATTGTTGGAGGAGAAATGCCACTTACCACTCCGACGGTTGTCTATCATTCGAACTCGTGACTACCACCCATCTAGATATATAGCCCATCGTTGGAGGGGGAAGGACACTGGCCACAACGCCAATTTTGAGAGCGGATTTTTAACTGCCTATACCTGTCGTTGCTGGCGGCCGCAAATACGTTATCACACACATACTTATGCTCATTTTACACCTGTTTTCCATGAACCGTTTCACAGTTATCAGTGAACGATATATGAGTGTATTCACATGATCAAAGATAACACGAAGTTCAAATTACGTTTGCCATGTATACTGTAGACTTACCTGAAGTAATGTCCCTGTAATCCACCCCGTGATATCGTTTAGTATATGTGATTGATTAATGATTAACACCGCTATGAAATTATCCAATGGTGTCTTCAGAGTAAATGAGCAGCGCATAGTATGATCTATAGCATAGAATGAGCAATTTCTCCTTTTGTCACCATGTTTTAAATTCTGTGAGTTTCCTTCTTTTTACATTATGATTTCAAAGTCGTCTGCTGCTGATTTGTTGTATGTGGGTAAGGGTTAACAGGCGAGGGGCCATTATCAAAAAGTGTCGCAATTTCAACACAAATAACTAAAAAAGAGGTTTTTGTGCAACCATTTATTTAATCAACTTTACAAGCTCACAGATGTTTAAAATAATTAAGGATAAAATGCACTCATATGTGTTCAAAATAATTAAAAATAAAATACACTCATATGTGTTTAAAATAATTAAGGATAAAATGCACTCAAATATGTTTAAAATAATTAAGGATAAAATGTACTCATATGTGTTTAAAATAATTCCGAATAAAATGCACTCATATATGTTTAAAACAATTAAGGATAAAATGCACTCATATATGTTTAAAATAATTAAGGATAAAATGCACTTATATATGTTTAAAATAATTAAAGATAAAATGCACTCATATATGTTTAAAATAGTTAAAGATAAAATGCACTCATATATGTTTAAAATAATCAAGGATAAGATGCACTCATATATGATTTAAACAATTCAGAATAAAATGCACTCATATATGTTTAAAACAATTAAGAATAAAATGCACTCATATATGTTTTAAATAATTAAGAATAAAATGCACTCATACATGTTTAAAATAACTAGGGATAAACCAAAGGGGCCTGGCACGCTTTAAAAGAAAAATGTATACTCTATTATATAAAGACTATTTAAATAAAAAAGTATACTCTATTATATAAAGACTATTTAAATAAACAAAAGTATACTCTTATATATATAGACTATTTAAAAAGAAAAGAATTATTATGTATAATGTATATAATATGTATTTACCAACAGAATAAAAGTTATCTTTATCAGTACCTGGAACAGCAGTATACTCATCTTTAAAAACATTTTGTTATATCAAAGATGATTACGAACAAGCTAGTTACGTAAATGTTATTGAAAGTCAAAAACAACGAAATACTATAAGTAACATTAAATTATCTTCACATGACTTGAAAATAAAATCTGGTATATATACATAAAATGAACGGTATTGCGAACTGTACTCACTTAATGTATATATAAGATGAGTATCACTTTACTCTAACTTATCCTTTTCTAAATGAATTTAGAACAACATTTAATCATAAATATTACATTCAACACCCCAGTATGAATAAATTTATCGAACTTATGATTTCTAGAAACAAAAACATTAATAAAGTTATCTACTTTTTATACGGTGTCACTAAACAGAGTCTGGTAGAGTCCGGTAGAGTCTAGTGGTCAGATATTCCATTATATCAATGCGTTGTTGTGTTTTTGTATTGAAATGATTAAAATAAAGTGTTATTATATTTTATGGATAAAAAAAAAAATGTATTTTCCTATTTTAGTTCATTTTCGTAGAATATAAATATATGATATGCGTGACAGTGCCGACTTTTTGTTTAGTAAATCTTCAAACCAAATTCATTTAATTGTTTTATAATTATTTGTCGAGATAATAATATATTTTGTGTCACATATATACCAATGCATATTATATTAACTTGTTATAGCTTAAAAATCGAATAGAACAATGTATTATTTCTCAGTAATGACCGAGACTATATCAGTCTCCACTGTCACGCATTATAATCGTAGTTTCTATATTCATACGAAAATGAACCAAAATGGCAAATACATTATCATTTTTTATTTATATGATACATAACACTTTATTTTATTCATTTCATATATAAAAGTAACACATAACAAAACATTGATAAATGGATATATGACCTCCAGACTCTACCGGACTCTACCAGACTCTGTTAGTGATACCCACGTATTTATAAACATATATTTGAAAAACGAAGAAAATAACAGAGTTTCAATCCATCAATTATGTTGTTGTGTGTTTATAATGTTTGTTTTCCAGTGTGTAGCATCTTAAATGTATATATATGTACATGTATAAGCCTGTTTGAAATATCGTGTTTAAATATTGAGTGGATGGATGAGTTGCAGCTGGTTTGTTTGAGATTAATTGACTTTCAGGCAATTCTTTCATTGGGATCCAATCATGTGACTTACGTAGTATTATACTTTTTATCTAGTTCATTTCGTAGTAACAAATTACACACGGGAAGTATAGGTGCTAATGTTGTGTCGTATAAACTCAAATGTGTTCTAATAATCTGAAGATGGAGCCCATTATGTTAAAAGAGTACATATGCACCAGGATAACACTTCAGCGTGCCAGGCCCTTATTGGATAAAGTTTCACACCAAGCTATAAGTTGTAATAACTAGCGAGATAACTGTGAGACCTCACACACTCATAGTTTTTCGTCACTCCTGCTTGT